>ML833449.1:76380-100228 GCA_009831015.1 Picea engelmannii
CCACCGAACATGACTTAACCAATTCAGTGACCTTCCTCTTGGTCCCTGTGGCTAACTGCACTAACCAAGACTTCTCATGTTTTCTCTTCATTAGATGCAAACTTTCCACCACTCTAGGATCTACATAACTATGGCTAGCCCCTTAATCAATCAAAATAACTAGTGGTCGGTTGTGGATCATACCTTCCACTTCAATCATGTGCGATTGAAATTCCTCTTTCTTATTGTCCAGGGCTGCGTAGATCCTCGGAATTCTACTGCCCATATCCTCCACTGTTTCATCTTGCTGAACAGTATGGACAGTTCTTGCTTTGTCTTTTCTATGGGGGCGGTCTCTGTACCTATGATTCCCTTTACAGCCCCAACACTCCATGGGTGGGGGATTTGGCATCTATTCACTCCCTTCAACTTTCCTGGGCTCTTTAAAAGATGATTTTACCCAAGGACCGTTTCTAGAAAAGGAAGGCTTGCTTCCCTTCTACCTCTGTTCTTTATTAAACCTCTTCTGGTCATCCCAAGCCTTCCGAAAGGTAGGCTTTTCTCTTTGTTGTTAGTATAGGCATTTCGCCCTTCTTATGGCTTCTTCCATGGTATTAGGATCGTCATATTGAATCTTGTCACCAATGGAAGGTGGAATTCCACTCAGATACCTTTGAATTTTGATAGCCTCGTCTTTGATGAATGGAACATACCTCAGTAGTTCCAGAAAACTTCGTTCATACTCATCAATGGTCATACTGCCCAACTTGAGTTTGAAGAACTCCTTCATATTTATGTCATAGTATCTTTTAGTCAGGTATTTCTTCTCGAAATATCTCTTAAATTCCTTCCAAGTGACCTCTTTCTCTCTGATGTGCTGCACCTGCACAAACTGATCCCACCACATGGATGCTTTTCCTTTCAGTTGGTATATTGCAATTCTTCCTTCTACATGGGTGGAATAATTCTACAATTGGAAGTATTTCTTCATGCCAAGCAACCATGTCTCGACATCTTCCTCCTTCTGATGTTCTCCATCGAATGTTGGAGGCTTAATCTTTTTCATCTCTCCTTTTAATTCCTCCCTTCCATATTTTCGATGTTTTCTGGTAGGGGATGGGCTTGAACTACTGTGTGTCTCCTTGCCAGAATGCTTCAGGGAGAGACGATAATGTCTATTACCACTCCTCGATCTCCTTCTCCCCTCAGGGGTTTTGACACTTCTTGATCTACTTGTGTCACTCCCCTTTTCCAATTTCTTTTCTATTCTTTCCAGACTCTTCAAAAATTTTAAATTTAATGCACCCTGTCGGTCCCTGACCTTCATGAGATTTCGGCTATCATCTCGGCGAGCCTTGGCCTCTCTTTGAAATCCTTCAAGGATTTTCATTATGTGTTCTTCTTTATCCTTTTCTTTTCCATGCCCATTGGAGTTCGATCCTTCAAATCCCAGGTTAACATCCTTTCCTTCCTGTTCGTCTTCCATTTCAGGGTTAATCTTCACTTTTCCCCACTCCATACTCGGCGTTGGTTAACTGGAGTACTAACCTCCGTTGAACTCTTGACACACATTGTGCAATTA
The DNA here is from genome assembly GCA_009831015.1 of Picea engelmannii. Taxonomy (NCBI): domain Eukaryota; kingdom Viridiplantae; phylum Streptophyta; class Pinopsida; order Pinales; family Pinaceae; genus Picea; species Picea engelmannii. Next base: position 77,942 of record ML833449.1, read on the forward strand.
AATTTGAAGTTTGTCAGGCCATTAAACTTTCGTGAACAATACACAATATTTATAAGCCAGTTCAGACAAAATAATAAGACATTTCGTTTTAAATAAGTTTCTTGAACTGGAAGTATCATGTATCTCTCCCATTTCTTTGTGTTTGAGGCAATTTCCAAAACAGTTCTGACACTCGTCAGTCTTCTGCAATATAATGTGCATACGACTTGAATTTTTTGAGCCTTCGTCTCTTGACAATTCGTCATATTTCATAACCATCGATGTTTAATAAAGTGTTTCAATTTCATGAATTGTTTGAGCTTTGTTCAGCTCTGTGTTTTTCCAGTGTCCGAAACTTCAATTTCTGATATTTCAGAACTTTCAGGACCTTGAGTTTCGGTACCTAGGACTTCGGGTTTTCGAAACTTCCATCTTCTCGGCATTTCGGGACTTCAAGTTTCAGGGTTTCGGCCCACGAGGATTTCAGAGCCACTTTGTTCTCCAAACCCCGACTTCCGAAATTTCAACTCACTCTACCCTACGGGTCCACAGCACAGCTGTCGCCCACTACCATGGTGGCACATGGCAAGTTCATGAGGGTCCACGTCTCTTTCAATGACGTCATCGGGTCCCACCTTTCTCACTTCTATTCTCATCCCCATTGGCATGTGGTACAACTCCACGTGTCCATGTTCATTCCTAGAAAAATCCGACGGTCAGATATTCCTCAGATCTACGGCGCAGATCCTTTCGAGGTTTTGTCTTCCAAACGCCAATGCGCTCTAACTCCCATTAGCCCTCCAGCTAGACTCGGGCTCACATGACCTCCCCTTACATGACCACAGTCATACCTCCTATCGGGGTTTCGAACTTTCCAAAGCCGAAACACAAGTGTCCTCAGGATTCGCGATTCCCCGAACCCCGGTTTCCGATGGATGACTCTTCTATCGGGACTTTCCCCGATTGCCTGGATTACTTCCATGCGTCCACAACGAATGGACAATCCCGATTCAATCTCAAGACTTTGGGACTTTTGATTTCCCTATGAAAAAATCCTTTGTCAACTCAAAACCCTGGTAGCATGTATACCGATGGGTCGCTCGATCTCCACCACGTGTCTCAACTGTTGGATATCTTGGATCAAATCTCGGGACTTCGCCCGGTGCAAGATAAAAAATGCTCACCTATGTGAGTCCGGGTGTTCGGATCTCCGAATTGGACGATCGCACGACGCGCGTCCTTCCTCAAATGGACGGCTCAGGTCGTTGTCGGGACTTTTACTATGAAAATTCCTGACCTCCTGACATCGTGACTCCCAATATCGCGATTCTCGATTTCCCGAAATGGGAAATCTCACGACACGTGTCCTCCATCTTTCGGACAATTTAGATCTATTTTGGAGCTTTCGCCCCTAGTTTCTGAGGTTTAACCTTCAGACACCTCCCGACAGATCCAACAACTGTCGAGTTTTCTAGCCGAGATCTGACGGCTCAGACAGTTTCTAACTAACTCGGGATTTTGCGTATCGCGATTTCCACACTCCTGTGACATTTCCAAAGGAATTTTAATCCTTACGCACATTTTTTCTAGATCCAACAGTCACGAGGGCTTGCCTTCCCTCCCGAACAGATCCTAAGGTTCTAACACCATTGGTGTAGAGACCTGTCTCCCCGTGGCCATAGACCACACCAGCCTGTGGTTTCATAGCACTGCTATACTTCCTGAGTTCTTAATAAAAACTTTTCAAGTGTCTCCTTGACGCTTCAGAGCAAACCAGGGTCCGAAATTGGTCCTCCCGACTCAATTTTGCCTCGCATTCTCAGTCCAAAGATCGCTCCATTGGCCCATCTAGGATCAGTGTCGAAACCTTCGCTCTGATACCAAATTGTAGTGTACCCTTTTTCACTACTGAGGCTTTCAAACCTCTCGACTAAACAATCTATACATGGACTTTTACATAAAACATACAGAATTGTATAATCACATGCGTAACAGCAAAGAGATACATTTTAATTCTCAGAATAAACATATATCTACTGTTATAATTAGACAATCCATAGCTTTCAATAGTAATTCATTTACATAGCGGAAAACATGATAACAGATCCAGTACAGTCATGATAAAATGTGGTAAAAATATAGTTAAACACTTATCTTGTGACAGTGGAGAAATCCACCAACCAAATGCAGGCCTTCCATGAACCTCCCAGCCGTAGACCGCACTACTCCTCAACTCAACAGTGGGTCACCCCCGAGCTAGGACTGAGCTCCACCCTAGGGCAAGGAATCCAGACTCAGGCTCAGGTTACATGGAATTGAGTCACACACAACCACCAGGAAGAATGCTCTCCCAGGAATCTCCCACGCTCACTGCCCACAGACCCTCATTCCCCACATGTCTGTTCCACCCCAGGAGAGTGCACCTTCTCTGTCACCTAGACAGTCCTTCGGCTGCCAATCTCCCTTACCTTGGGTTATAGGAACAGACCGGACCGGAAGTCTCTGGGTTCTGTGGCAGCTACAGGGTTCCTTCCTCTGCGCACTCTCTCACCTGGAGGGAGTCGCTCACGGGCCAACAAGCCTCACGCAGTCTAGAGCTGCGCACCACAACAAACACAGGGAAAAATGGACACAGGCTTCCCAAGAAATAGTTTAACAGTCACAGGATGTTCTCTCGGTAAAGATTTCGAAATAGGGCTCCACGCACAAGCTCGCTCAACTTTTCCTGGGAAAACAGAGACTCTTCCCCAAAATTGACATGGACATTTTGTTCAAGGAATGCACACACTGGTTTTCTCTCACATATAGACTCCATGACTCTAAACAAGGGTAAACACACATTCTTCAGCACCCAACACATGCTTCCTCTCTGTAACAAACATACACAAGGTCTCCTGCAGACTGGCTGCTACGACTCCTGCTTAGGGCAGTCAGGTCAAATGGAATGTGAGAGATATTCCCCCCATGACTGTTCATTTTTGTTTTATTTGCATGCATCAGGGTGGACATTTTTCACCCTGGGAACTGCATGTGTTCCATCCGCATGCCTCCCTGTACACGCCTTTCCTTTTTGCTAGGAACTTAGGATAAAATAATATGCACATGGCTTTTTAGGAAATAATATTAAAATATTATTCCAGGCCTAAGCCCCTAGGCTCAACACTCAGCCCCTTTCCCACCTTCCAGCCCCTAGTTTCTTTCCCACTCTGTGGACTCTCGGTCCCCCTTCACTCATTCATCGTGGTCGGTCTACACCTGGAGGTGCTTATATTTTATTGATTATTCTGCATACATACAAGTACAACAGCAGGCTCCTAGCCCTCAAACACTTAGGCTTCCTAGCCTAACAACCACATAAGCCTTCCATCTTATACAAAACTTGGCTCACCAACCTATAGAACACATTTACAATTCATTGCATATATCATGATCTGTAATGGGGCTCGGCCTTGGGGACACTACACTATCCCCTTTAGAAGACTATGAAGCTTCCCGGTTCACTATGGAGCTACTCTACAAGCCATCAATGCCCAACAATATTTCTAATTGGAAGGTCTTTGAAGGAGATGAATATATCATAAAAAATTTAACCAACCATGAAAATTTTAAAGATCTGGCTATTGACGATGAAATATTTCAAGAGCAACTAGTGGAAACTGATCCCCATGTACAAAGAGATGAAATGGATCAATCAACTGGAAAACCAATATTTCACATGATACCGAAAGGGGTAGCCAATTTAGAGAACCTCTTTGACTTAAGGGAAATATTTAAAGGGTCAACAAACACAAAGACATGGAGTTCTTGTCCCATGTACGAAACTATAAATATAGGAACCACGGAGAACCCTAAGAATGTAAATCTCGGCAAGATAATGTCTAAAGAAGAAAGGAAGGCCTATCTCAAATTTTTCAAAGAATATCAAGATGTTTTTGCAGGGTCCTATCGATATCTGAAAACTTATGATACTTGTATCATTCAACACACAATATCGTTAAAACCCAGATTAAAACCCTTCCAACAGAAGCTTCGTAATTACCACCCATCATTGAAACCCCTCATGTGTCAGGAGTTAAAGAAATTACTAGAAGCTAAAATTATCTTTCATGTTAGACACTTTGCGTGGGTAGAAAATTTGGTTTTGGTCATGAAAAATACTAGGGAGATCCGCCTGTGTGTGGATTTCAGAAACCTCAACAGAGCATCTGAAATGGACAATTACCTAGTCCCACCAATGGAGCAACTCTTGCAGACCATGTCTGGTTCTAAGGTTTTTTCTCTGTTGGATGGTTTTTCAGGTTATAACCATGTTCTAGTTTTAGAGGAAGACCGATTGAAAAATACCTTTTGAACCAAGTGGTGAACATTTGCTTATAAATTCATGCCCTTTGGGTTAATCAATGTAGGGGAAACCTTCCAAAGGGCCATGAACGTAGCGTTTTGGGGACTAATCAACAAATGTGTAGTAGTTTATTTGGATTATGTGACTGTGTATTCAAAGAATAGAGAAGATCACATCCAACACCTAAACCAAATTTTTGAAAGGTGTAGGAAATACAGTATATCCTTAAAACCTAAGAAAACTATATTTGGTGTCGAGGAAGGGAAACTACTAGGTCATATTATATCTCAAGAATGAATTCATATATACCCCGAATGAATTAGGTCAATTGCTCAGCTTCCATTGCCCCACAACAAAAGGGCTATGCAATCCTTCTTTTGGAAAATCAATTTTGTGAGGAAATTCACCGCCAATTTCGCTGAAACTATCAAAACCTTACAAAAAATGATCCACAAGGATGTTGAACTTAAGTGGGATGATGAACGAAAAATTCCTTAAGCGATGTACAAGGTAGTAAAACATTTCAGATCTTACATCCTAAAAAATCACACCAAAGTCATTGTGCCTCATCCTGTAGTATAATCCCTATTTACTCAACAGGAGATGGGGGAAACAAGAAGAAACTGGATGGGAGTGGTCCAAGAATTTGATCTAGATATAAAACCTGCCAAACTATTTAAGGGACAAGGATTATGTAAACTGGCAACTGAAGCCCGGGACCAAGTAAATGAAGACCCCGGGTGGGGGAATGAATTAGCATTATGGTGTAATGAAGCTTCATACATATCCCCAGGGCAGGAGTCTTGGTATGGGAAACTAACTTATCTCTTGCATCATGGGACTTGCCAAGAAAACCTAAACCCTAGGGAAAGGAGAGCTCTGAGACTAAAATCAACACAATATCGCCTCATAAATTTGGTGCTCTCTCGCGTTAATTATGATAGGGTACTTTTAAGATGTCTCAAATAAGAATATGCAGACAAGGTTCTAAAGGATCTCCATGACGGTCTTGCAAGTGGACACTTCACAGAGAATACCACCACTCACAAAATATTGAGAGCCGTAAATTATTGGCCTCCTTTTTTCAGAGACGCCCACACATACGCTAGGAACTGTAAAACTTGTCAAATGAGCTGGGGAGGGAAAAGAGAGCAGTTTTCCCACTCCAACCTGTGGCCATCTCCAAACCATTCGAGCAATGAGATTTAGATTTCATAGGAGAAATTGCATCGAGTTCTTTGAAACAACATAAATACATACTGACTGCCACTGACTATTTCATGAAATGGGCAGAGGTCGTCCCTCTGACTCATGTAAACGAAAAGGTAGTGATTCAGTTCATAGAACAATAGTTGATCACAAGGTTCGACATGCCTTCTATTCTTGTTTTTGATAATGTCGCTTACTTTTCTTCCACCCTATTAACAAAGTTTTCTCTAGACAAAGGAATCATAATCAGATACTTTACAAACTACTATCCACAGGGGAATGGAGTGGCAGAATCAACCAATAAGAACCTAGTGAGGATATTAAAGAAAATAGTTGCAGACAACCAGAGAAATTGGCACAGATCACTTCATAATGCCTTATGGACCGATAGGGTAACACCCAAGGAAGCTATAGGGAATTCCCATACTTTCTGGTATATGGACAAGAATCCATTCTCCCAAACGGGATATATCTTCCATCTCTTCATCTTGCTCAGGGTTCTAGGGGACAACCTTCATCGGTAATTCAACAGAGAATTGATACCCTCCTCATGCTGAAAGAAGAAAGGGAGAAATAAAAATCAAAGTTTATTTCTCATCAAACGATAGTTAAAAGGTGGTTTGACAAGCATAAGTCCAAAGAGAAGAATTTTAAAGTAGGAGACTTGGTCCTGAAATGGGACAAAGAGAATGAGTTGAAGGGAAAACATTCTAAGTTTCAGAATCTATGGCTCGGACATTTTCAGGTAGCCGAGAAACTTGGGGTAGACACGTATCAGTTGCAAAATCTGAGGGGGGGACCAGACGCCCTCCCGATGAATGGGCAAGCCCTAAAACAATATTTCTATTAAATAATAATAATAATAATGTGTGTATTTTCATGATTTTTTGGTTTTAGGAAGACTGATTACGAAGTCCCTCATTTTTGTTTTCTTGTTATAGTATTTTGTTGTGCTTTGAATATTGTGTTTCACAAAGCATTGGTTGACCTTAGTTCATGCGATATAGCAAATTTTGTTCCTGACTCATGCTTACATACAACACAAGAAGCACTAGGAGAATTGCAGTTGTTTTGAAGAAGTTATGTGTCTAACCTTTGCAAATAAAAAACCTTGGCAAGTGATGAAGTGTCCGCCTGGTGGTCAGGTAAAACCTAAGGGAAAGATGGTAAGATGGAAATGGCCACATGTACCTCAAGACAGAGCTAGAAAAATTTCACCTTAACCATCTCATTTTGCAAATAACAGACGTCCTCCTCTCCCACTCGCTTAGGGCATTCTGTCGAAATAAAATCAATTATAACAAATGAGTGCAAAGTAGGAGAGGTTATGTAGATAAAAAACTACTCACTCTCTTTTTAGAGACCTAGCTCTGATACCATGTTAAATTTTAGTCACAAAAAAGATTAAATTTCTCATTTAAAGATTTTGTCCAACACTTGGCATAAACAATGATTTCGGTCTTTTATAAATTCCAATATTAAATGCAACTCTCATGCACAAATTCCAAAGCAACTTAAAAATTGAAACATATGTGCCAAGTAAACTTGCAGTGGAATATAAATGACAATCATAACCAACAAACAGTGAATACAATGAACACTTTAAGTTTGATCGAATGACCCGGGAAAAACCTTAAAGGGGAAAACCTATGAGAGAGAGTGTCTTCTTCATTATTATATGTAAAACACAGAAATTTCTCTTCTCTATCATACAATAATAAAAGTAGCAATAAACACTTTCAAACTTATCTCAATACACAAGCTCCCTTCTTGAAACTCGTTCCCACATATGTTAGAATAGGTGTACGACCTACAGCATAGTCCCATCAATTAATGACAGCATGAGACATTGTTTGTCTCCTTGGGAATCATACCCAACAATCACTACTCACAGTGTACCTATTGTATGGTAAAGAAATAACAAGTTTTACCCTATTCTTGTGCTCAGAATCTGTCTCAAACAGTGTCTCCCTAATGACCTGTATGGACTTCTATTATTGTTGTATGATCTCACTCCTCTCTCAATCTCATGTGCATCTCACACACTAATGCCTTCTCTCTTGAAAAAGATACATTTTATATTTTCTCATTAATGACCTAACACTAACCTCAACTTCTTTTAATCTAATGAATGAGGTTCACTCTCATCATTAAAGTCTAGGATTTAACTTCTCATTAAATACACTTTAAGTCATTAAATAATACAAAAGTCACTTTCAACTTTAAAATATAAAGTCACTTTATAAAATAAAGTTATGACCACTTTTCACTTTATAAAATGATATTTACATGAGAGACTTTTTAATGTCCCTTTCATACTAGGCATTATCATATAAAAGGACATCTCGAGCTATAACTTTCAACATGCACTCCAACATTTCCAAGGACACCTAAGCTATTGTCTTTATTGTAGCTTCCATGATCTCTATCTTTTCATTCTTGTCAGCCAATTCTCTCCTTGCTTTATCCAATTTTTGTTTTAGCTTTTGGTTTTCCACCTTTAATTTCTTACTGTACTCAATTTTTTGCATTGTCATGATCTAAAAAATTTCTTACATGTGTTGAAGTTGTTTCTTCAATTCTTAAGGGTATTATTCTATTGGTTTTCAATTGTTGTCTTCTTTCATCCTCTTCCACTTTACAACATCAACCTTGGCTTTCTCTAATTCCAACAAGGTGGCATAAAGGATATTTTCCATTGGAGTCCTAGTTTTGGAGGTTCCTTCAATTGGTAGTGGACTCTTTTATGTGGTTGTCACATCTCCTTGGGGTTCCTTCCCTTTGGATTATTTTGATCCCTCTGGGCTAGGGGAGTCTTTCACTTCCTCAACTTGGGTTGTATTGGAGAGTGGTGTAATTAGCTTTTGGTTGCCCTTATTTTGACTCTGTCTAACCTTGTTTGACCTTCTCCTTCTAGGCTGAACTTGTTTAGCACTTTTTATTTTTAGTGGGATGATAGAGGGGGTTCTTAGTGTTGTCAAGGTGTTAGCCACCTCCTTTTCTTCCCCCTCTACATTTTCCTTCTTATTTTTCTTTTGTTTTGAGGGATTAGGCTTTGTTATCTTCTTAGGTTTATCATCCCTCTCTTTTTCTTCTTCACTCGTCTTTGATTGAATCTCCAAGAATGCATGCTGATCCATATCCACAAAATATGACCATAGAATTCTATGTTTCATAATTCTTAGGGAATTTTATACTATTAGTTTGATAAGCCCATGGTGTTCCAAGAACTCCTACTTTCCATTCTTTACCTTGGTGCTCATCTCCCTCAAATATTGAAGGAGAAAATAATGGAGGCTTGGGTCATTGTTTGGTTCTTGGTTGGGGAAATGTTTGAGCTGATGGAGAAGCCTCAAATGATAAACATACACAACACTCATCCTTCCCTCATAGGTCACATATTTGATTATGTGATACGGCACTTCTGGATAAGGATGAGGGAGGCTCTCTCTCTTGATGCCATTTTTGACTTCTTGAGGTTTTTCGTTTAGGTGAAAACATGACTTCTTGGCATTGATAGCCTCTTTTCTTTCCTCCTTATCCCAAGGAAGAGCCATGGGAAGTCTAGACACTTTGTTAATAGATGATTCATTAACCCTGATCACCAGACCTCTCACTGTTGATACATACTCATGTTCTTTGATGTTTTTAAAATTTAGTGCAAACTCCAAGGAAACGTCATCTTCAAAACCCCTAAGCCTTTCAAAGTATCCTAACCCGTGGCTTCTCTAAAACAAATCCAAAATTTTTGGGTTGTCATAAATCCTTGATGGTTCAGTTGGTTCCATTTTGTTAAATCCTTCCCCCATGGATTTTGGAAATGGCTACTCATTGATGTATATAAGTTATATGCACAAAGACTATTTCCAAGAGAGAAGAGCTTTGAAAAGAAAAAATATGGGTTAAACTTTCCTGTAGGAGGTAATGTACAAGAAAAATAAACGTTCAAAGCTTTGTTCTTTAGGCAGTTTTATCCCTATTTTTTGTGATAACTAAGCGAATGATTCTTGAGGCCCTCAGGTTGCAGATATGGAGTGTTGAGAGACCACATGATTAGCAGTGTCCACTTGCACATATGGAAGCCTACTCTATCACCACAGTTTGGATCCACCGCCATCGCATCCACCACACCAGATAGCTTCTGGGTGGCACATGGGTCTTGCTCCATGTGGTACGAATTAGGTATTGTGGAAGATAATCACCCTAATATTTGAGGAATTTAAGCATGTTGTATTGAAGCTTCTTTTGAATGCCTACTTGGAAATTATTCTTTTGACCTTGTTTCTCCTTGGTGAGTGTCATTGATTTCCTAGTAAGTGGCTAAAATTTGGGGAAGGGGTGCAAATTGGGGTCCCTTGAGGGGTCATCATACCATTGCTAACCATACTTATCACTTCCCATTCATTGCATTCACATCACATTTCCCTCTTCTAGGCCCTTTGACTTTAGTGACCCAAGAAGGGCATGTACCTCATTTCAAGGGACAAAGGGGTTGAAGGCCCAAGGGGATGGTGGCTAGAAAAAGGCAAAATCCTAAAATATAAACCTTCTAGATTCTTTCCCAGATAGGTCTTGAAAATGATGAATTGCTTCTCTGAAAAATTGAAGGCCTGCAAAAGATCAAACAAATAATAAATATAATGCTTGAATGAAAGAATAACACTAGTGTGTTATAACGCTTTGATGGTTACCCCTATGGCACTATAACGTACCCAACCACCCAGGTTGGACATGTCACACAAAATTATCTCTTTTTCAGCTTTGATACCATTTTAGTAACATACCTAGCTTCGAGCTAAGCAACAATAAGTGTGGAATACACATAACACGAAACTTCTGCTAGTCGATTTCCTGTAGATTACATCTACGAACTAAAACAGATTTAGCTATGGGATATAGCCATAAATATAAGTATCTACATCATGCTAATAATCAACATGAATTGCAACTAAACAACTCATTACATCAACATATAAATCACTTACAAATACACACAATTCATGCACAACAATTAAAATACATAATTTAACATAACAATAAGATAAAACACTTATCTTTTCACAACAATTGTTCAACCAGTTGCTTGGGATGGACGTTCCACCCAACTATAAATTGATTGTTCCAAATATCAACAGCTAGTCACCCTCGAGTTGAGGCTAGCAATCCACAAAAGAGGGTGGTCTCTCACAATCCACTCACAACTCATCAAACTCTCAACGCAACTGATATTTTCCTATAGCTATCTTGATTTTCCACCACCTCTCTTCCTCTTGACGTATCTAAATCAAGGAATGCACCATTATTTTATCAAGTTTAACCCAAGGGATGTACCATTTGTTTATCAAGGCTAACCCAGGGAATGAGCCATTTGTTTATCATGGTCTCTCTAGCATAGGCAGCTAGGAATCTCCCAGCTAGGAACTCAAGGGAAACTACTGCTAGGAAAACTATCCGCAAATCAATAGAAACCACTTGTTGTTTCAGTGAAACTCTCATAAGAGTTCACTCTTCTGGCCTGACAACCCGACTCTTCAATTCTCCAACTCCAATTCTCTCTAGTTACACTCCATAATTTTCCATCCATGGCCACACAAGCTCCAAGCTCTCTTTCTTCTCACTCCTCTTGGCTCTCATGCACCCCCTTGACTAACTAAACTACCATCCCCCTTACCCCTACAAATTTCCTCTCTTTTTTGGCTTATCTTTCTCAACTCGCACTCTTCCCCAAGTCGATTGTACTCAACTCCCATGTTCCCAATAACTTCGAGATGTGACCACTCACACCCACCCTCTTACATGTATTCAGTGATTAGCTTTTGGAAATACTCAATAAGGAATGGGAAGGTTCATATACAAATAGAAATTTAGGAAAATGGTTTAAATCACTATACATGGGTAATTCCCCCTCAGATCCCTCTTGGAAATTATACTAGACACTCCCCTCTCTTGTGTATTAATTCAACCGCCATCTCTTGTCCATGTCACCTTAGCAGTTGGCATCACATTTTATTAATAAACCAAATAAATACAATTCACATATTACATCGCTTGGTCATAGCCACATGTTATATATACATGATAATTAATTAAAATAGGGATTATAGTGGGTATGTTAAATTACCCCTCCCCTACAATTGTGCTTCATCCTCATTGCACTCTATACCGATAAACATATATGCAAATTTATATCACAATAATTAGAAAATAAATTTTGTAATTTTTACAATTCCAGCAGCAACTCCAACCAAAATCTTATGTTACTCTCAACTCGTCGACCCAAGAAATGCACCATTTGTTTATCAAGGATAAACCAAGAGATGTACCATATATTTATCAAGGATAACACAAGGAATGAGATAATATTTTATCAAGGTCCCCAATGCAATTTCCTAGGAATCTAAGATGTGGTTCTGAAACTCTAGCTGCTCAAAACAGAGTTCTGCATTTTGTCTTCTTCAAAACTGTCAAAAATTTGCGGGTATTTTTCCTGCATGTTTTATTCATGCTCTCATGTAGCATATTGAGGACCATAGTAGGTCCATTGAACGTTTACCATCCCTATGGATTTTTCCTTAGCACTTTCACTTTCTGGTCTAGGACGCGTACTAGCTCCACCCGAAAATCCCCTTCGTGCTCCACCTGGATCACATTCCAATCAATTATGTGGTTAGGATCAAGCACATATTTCTTTAGCAATGACACATGAAATACATTATCAATCTCATGGATGAAGAAAAAGATAACATGTATACAACTATCCCAATCTTTTTTGATATTTCAAAAGGCCCACAATATCTTGCTGCCAACTTTGGGAAACTTTCTAATATTAGAGAACTTCTCTTTGCCTTTAATTTTAAGAACACATGTTCTCCCACTTTAAAATATCTAAAAAAATTGTTCCTATCTGCATAAATTTTATGCCTATCCTGGGCAGCCTTCAGATTCTTCTTTATCTTTGCCATCTAATCTTCCATTTCCTTTAATAATTCTATCCCAACAACTGCTCTGTCTATTGAATTATCCCAACTCACTGGTGTGTTGCATTTTCTTCCATGCAATGCCTCAAATTGACACATTTTCAATGAGGCTTGATAACCGTTATTGTAGAAAAATTCAACTAAATGGATATGATCTTCCCACTTTTATGGTTGATCCATCACATACATTCTAATCATGTCCTCAATTATCCTGATAGTCCTTTCTGTTTTCCCATATGACTCTGGACGATATGTTCTACTAAGATTTAAATTTGTCACAAAGCCCTTGAACAAACCATTCCCAAAATTGGAAGTAAACTTTGGATATCTGTCTGAAACTATTTCCTTAGGCACTCCATGTAGCCTAGAAACTTCTCTCATATAAATATCTGCAATATTTGTTTCCTTGTGTGTATTATTTACTAGAATGAAATGTGTTGCTTTAGTCAATTTTTCCACCACTACCATGATGGAATCATGTTGCTTTATTGTTATAGGAAGCTTAGTAATAAAATCAACCATAACTACTTCCCACTTCCATTCTGGAATGGGAAATGGTTGTAGAAAACTTGTTAGGTGTTTATGTTCTATCTTTACCTTTTGGCATTCTAGACATATGGATATGTAATCAGCCACTTATTTCTTCATTCCTGGCCAAAAATATTGGCTTCTTACTACTACTATTATTTTTTGATATCATGGATGCCCTACATATGGCACATTATCCATCTCTTCCAACACTATGTTTTTCAATTCACTAGAATTCGACACATACACCTTACCTTTGTACATGAGAATTCCATCTTCTTTCAGCTCATAATAATTGAATTTCTCTTGAAAATTACCTTGTCATAATGTCTCTTTTATTTTTAAATAATTATGATCTGAATTTGTTGTTGCAATAAATTTGTCTTTCAGATATGTCATGTACATGATAATGGATGAAATATGCATTTCACGAGCTCTCCTATTGATTGCATCGACCACTTGATTTTCCTTTCCCTTTATGTGCTTAATTTCAAATTCATATTCAATCAAAAATTCCAGCCATCTAGTTTGTCTAGCATTTAGTGTTGGTTGTCCAAACAAATGCTTCATACCACAGTGGTCTATCCTAAGATTGAATTTCTTACCCATAAGGTAATGTCTCCACATTTTCAATTCATGTACAATCGCTACTAACTCCAAGTCATGCATAGCATAATTATTTTTATGCTCTTTTAATTGTATGGACTCATAGCATACCACATGAACCTTTTGACTGAGAACTCCACCAAGCCCTTCCTTCCATGCATCGGTGCACACAAAAAAATCTTCGTTTGGATGTGAAATATTCAATATTGGTGCACTTGTCAATATTCCCTTAAACTGTTGAAAACTCTCTTCACACTTGGAATTCCATTCAAATTTCACTCCCTTCTTTTGCAAAGAAGTGATTGGACTTGCAATCTTTGAAAATCCTTCTATGAATCTTTGGTAATAATCGGAAAGATCCATGAATGATATGACCTCTGTCACATTCTTTGGCATTGGGCAGCCTATAATGGCCTCAATATTCTCATTATAAACTTCTATCCCTATTGCTGATATTGTATGCCCCAAGTAGTGAATCTTCTTTTGTAAAAAGATGCACTTACTTAGCTTGGAATACAATTTGTTCTCTCTTAAAACTTGTAATACCATTCTTAAATGTTTCTCATGTTCCTCTTCTGACTTAGAATAGATGAGTATATCGTATAGGAGCATAATCACAAACTTGTCCAGGTATTCCCTGAACACTCCATTCATGAGACACATAAAAAGTGTTGTGACATTTGATAGCCAAAATGGCATTACCATGAATTGATAATGCCCATATCTTGTTATGAATGGTGTATTGTTGATTTCTTCTTCCCCTATCCTTACTTGATGATAGTCTGATATCAAGACAATCTTTCAAAATATTCTTGCACCTTTCAGTTGATCAAAAAAATCATCAATTTTGGGTAAATGATACTTATTCTTTATGGTAACCTTATTAAGTTCCCTGAAATTGATACATAACCTTAATGTTTTTTCCTTCTTCTTCACAAAAAGAAACAGGTCTCCCCAAGGTGACACACTTGGGAGTATATACCCTTTTTTTAATAAATCTTCAAGTTGCATCTATAACTCCTTCAATTTTGGTGTACCCATTTTGTATGGTGTCTTGGACACTAGGGTAGCTCTTGGCACTAAATCAATAGATAAATCAATATCTCTCTTGGGTGGCATCCGATAATTTCTCTAAAAACATCTTCAAAATCCCTCAAGACCGGATGGTCTTCAATGATTGCTACTTTATCTTTGGCTGCCTCCTCCATATGGGATACAAACATTTGACATCCCTTCCTGAACCTCTTCTTCAACTGCATAGCTAAAATCTTTCTAAATGCTACAGCTCTTGGAATGCCTTGAATCTTGTCTTGTTTCCCTTCATCATCAAGACATGTGATTGTCTTGTTGTAATAGTATAGTACAACATGATTTTTTTACAACCAATCCATGCCAATTAGAAAATCATATAAACCCAATGGTATGATGTTTACATCTACCTTCATGTTGAGTCCATTCATGTCTACTTGACAATATTTAACCAACTCATTGATCTTTCTCTTATCCCCCGTGGCTAACTGAACTAACCAAAATTTATTATGCTTACTTCTTTGCATTTAAAATCTTTCAACAATGTTATAATTTATGCAACTATGTCTAGTTCCAAAATCAATTAAAAATTCTATGGTCTGGTTATCAATCTTACCTTCCACTTCGATCATGGGGGGTTGATATTATGGTTTCTTGTTGTCCAAGGCTGCATAAATCCTTGGCATACTTCCTCCCATATCTTCCAATATTTCAGCCTCATGAATGTTGTGGATAGTCCTCATTATTTCTCCTTTATGAGGGAAATCCCTATACAAGTGTTTCCCTTCACATTCCCAGTATTGAACAAGCTACTGACTTGGCCTTTTTCTAAATGAATTTGCATTCTTTTGATAATTTTGGGCTGCCTGGACTTGTTGAATTTCTTAGGAGTTATTTCTGAAAAAGGGTGGCTTAAAACCTTTCTTCCTTTGATCCTTTTTCCCTTTCATCTTGTCATTCCAGGCCTTTTGGAACACTGGCCTTCCTTTTCTTTTCTCATAAAGGTGCCTTTCTTTCCTTATGATTTCTTCCAAGGTCTTGGGGTTATCATATTGAATCTTGTCAATATAGAAAGAGGGTAACCCACTTAGAAAAATTTGGATTTTAACCTTCTCATCCTTGATGAAGTCAACATACTTCAACAATTCAAAGAACCGCTTCTCATATTCCTCCATTTTCATGGTTCCCAACTTGAGTTCAAAGAATGCTTTCATCTTTCTCTCATAGTAATGCTCGGACAAATATTTCTCTTGGAAATATACTTTGAACTCTCTCCATGAGATTCATTTCTCATTGAGGTTCTTGGATTTCTTAAGTTGATCCCACCACATGATTGTCTTTCCTTGCAAGTGGTAGGTGTTACCCATCAAAATATCACATTTGCATTTCACACCATAAGTGTCACAAAGTGACATATGTACCTCGGTAAGTGTCGCATGCACTATCACAAGTGTCATATGCACCTTCCCAAGTGTCACATTCAATTTTTGAGGTGCCACCACCCCTTGGCACCATCAAAACAGTTGTTCATGACCCCTAAGTCAGATGGGAGGAGGAAAACCATCATTTATAGGTCAAAACACACTTTTTCCTTGGAAAACTAGAACCTTTTTTTAGCATTTATTAAGGGTGGCACCCCCCTGTCCATACTGGCAGTGGTCACATGGTGCCCCCTCTACCACTATAGGGGTGAACCACTGCTAGGGTGGCTCCCTGTCTCTCACTAGGGGGAGCGCCATTCTTGTTGAGAGAAAAGGGGGATATCCCCCACCTTATTCTATGAGCCAACTCTTTGAGATGGGGTTAGTTGTGTTCGACCCTCATGCTTGGGCTTCACTTTAGGATTATATCCAAACCTCAAGGATCCATATCCTCAAACATATCCCTCATTTTCTCATCGTTCTTGTGCCTCTCAATCCTATATATTGATGTCTTTCCAAGCTGAAAGGAGGAAGGATTGGAGCATATCAAACCTATGATCTTGAGGGAATATTTCAGGTATCAAACCATTGATATTGGTATATTTGTGCAAGTGTTGGATGAGGAGATCTTGGAGAAGTGTTGCATCATCATCCATGGTGTGTAAGTATCCTCTTTGGGTTCTCATTTGAATATACTTGGCCTATTTCCTTCAATCTTGTGTATTATTGCATGTTCTTTTCTATTGTCACTTCAATCTTTGTAAAGGAATTTGTTTGATCTAATCAATTAGAGTATGGGGTAGTGGTTTCCATTTTCTACCTATTGCAGGTATCAAAATGCACCAAAGAGTTTGGATATCAAGCTCATATTGGAAGCCTCGATGACAAACTTCGAAACAAGGTGCATCACACCCTTTCTCCCTCTCTCTTTCTGATTGGTTAACCTAAATTCAAAGGGATGTTAGTGTCCACTTGTAGTGTTTTTTTCTTGGTATAGGGGTCTATAATCCAAGGGAGATTTCACCTATCTTCAGGGGAAATATTTTTGTAATAGAAATTGGTGACTCCACTTGGGAAGGACTTTGACTATTCTATCTTTGGATCGTCTTAAGCCTTTTCCTATCCTTATATCGTGTTTGTTGCTAAATTCTGATCTATTTCCCCTTCTCTCTTCTTCACTAAAGAGATCACAGATTCATTGATTTCATTTTTTGAGTTTTTGGCCTTTTTTAGCAAGTTTCTGAACTTTTCAGGAGGGTGGCACTCCCCTAAAGTTCATGCCAAGGTGTCACTTGGCTCACTAGCGCTCCCCAAGGGCCTTCTAGAGGCTCAACCAATCATAGAGGAATGAGCATATATTAGGGATTTTTCTTGAGAAACCATTGGTTTCATTTGGTCTTGGTGCTTCGTGAACTCTGAATCTGTTTAGGGTCCTCTGGAGTCTTTCTAGTCCACTTGTCTTTAATTCTCTTGAAGAGCTTCAGACTTGATATCCTGCCCATACGTTCGAAGTTGAATGTCATCTGTACCCACCTGGAGGCTGACTGTGAATTGGTAAACTTAGTGGCCTTCATCTTTAGGGTTCATACACAAGGTGATGACAAAGGGGAGTCTTTGTTGTACCTCGATCAAACGTTGGTCAAACTCACTCAGGCTCCTTGGAGGGTAACCCACGAATATACCATGAGGGAACTTGCACCAAGGTGTAAGTCTGTTAAGAAGGTCACCAACGTAACCGATCCACCCTCTCTATCTCAGCCCCTTCTCACTTTTATCCTGCAATGTTGGATTTCATTACCAACTAGTGTGTTCATTGTGAAAAGGTTTGTTTGTTTGGTTTGATTCTTATATTTTTTAGTGTGTGTTGTTTGTTTTCCCTAGATATCCCTTAGGATTGAGCCTGTGTCTATGGAGTCAATTCCTGGAACTACCAACATAGGGACCCATTTTCCAAAGATATCATTTGTTTCTCCTTCTATGGGACATGTTGGTCCTCGTTATATCACTACTTTGAGTCTTCCTGGACTCACTATTGGGTTACAAGTCTAGTTTTTTTCCACTCTGGTGAACGTAAATGCTCCTAGTGCTTCATGTGCAACTAATCCACCCCAGGACCATCAACCTCATATTGATCCTCTTCCTTCTTCACCCGTGGGGTATTCTTCTCATTCTTCCTCTTCTCATAGTGAAATCTCTACAACTAGTAACCAAGGTGATAAGAAGAAGAAGACAAGGAAAATTAAGAAGAAGAAATATAAGCTAGGGTAAAAACTTCCAACCATTGAAAGACATGTTGGAAGCGATCAACCAACCATTTTTCATCATCATGGGAGTGTTGATAAGGTCAACAAGTCCACCAAGACACATCACAGACCCAAATTCCCTTGCAGGATTTGTAAGGGTGACCACCTTCTTAAGGATTTCTATGGTATTCCCAAGGTTGTAGAAATGTGGTCTGGGGATCATCAACCCGCATCGTTAACTGTTACAGGTCATGTTGGTGAAAAACCATCAACTAGTGATTATTAGGTTGGAATTAAGAAGGGTAAAGTCAAATTTCATTGCTTTCTATGGAAGGAGATGCACCGCACCTACCTTTGTTTGCACATGGATGAATCTTCATATCTATTGGAAAATATTGTTGTTGTCTAGCAACAACCCCCATATCCCACCCTACCACTAGTTGATGAACTGAACAATCTGGTTCCATCATTGGTCAATCTGGTTGATTAGGCAATCCATCTGGTTCAATCATCAGTTGATTCGATTGATCAAGTGATTGGCCTAATTTCAACTTCGATTTATCCCACTCTCCCTTTGGAGAGTGAAGTTAAAGTGGTTGATCCAATACCACCCTTGCTCGATCCCACTCTTCCTAGGAATAGTGAGGATGTCACTCATGTATTTCATGTTTCTACAGATTCTTCTAGACTAGGGGGCACTTCACCCGTTCCAATGAAACCCCCTCCGAGTAATGAAGCCATTATTTTAGATTGGGGTGAACTCCTGAAATCTTGCCTCCCTTCACATATAAATTTCCAAATCATTGTTCAAGTTTGTGGTAGGGACGTTCCTTAGACTATTGTCAATGAGGGTGCATCCATTAGTATTTTGTCCTCAATTGATTGGCAAGATTTAGGTTCTCCTCCACTTGCGCCAGTGACTCATAATTTTTTGGATTTTAATAGAAGAGTTACTCAACCTTTAGGGATCCTTCCTCAGTTTCCTGTTACTTTGGGAGGCAAAATTGTCCTCATTGATGTGATGGTATTCCATGACCCCTTGGATTTTAATCTACTCATCGGGCGAGACTATGTTTATGCTATGAAGGTTGTTGTGTCCACGATATTTCATTTGATGTGTTTCCCTCACAATGGAAACATGGTCACCATAGACTAATTTTCATTCATTGACCCTCATATCATGGTCATCCATCCCACATCCCTAAAATTTCCTTACATTCAAGCGACATTCACCCCGTCATAGGTCAATTATGTGGAAACTTGTCTCATGCATTCAAATATGAATGAGAAGGAATATCTCCCTTCTTATGATTTAGATCCAGTAGTTGATATGGTGATATCTTCAATAGGGATATTAGAGCCTAATATCCCTACCCCTATCGTGGCCCTCGACATGTATTCCTTCCAGAGTGTAGCTTTTCCATCTAGTGAAGATCTTTTGGAATCCATGATTGAGGTTTGTCCCTTGACATGTATTCCTTCCAGAGAATTGTCCTCTTAGAATCCATGATCAAGTAGAGGTATTTGAGCATAGTTTTTTTGTTGATTTCAAGCTCGTTAAAAAATGAAACCAAGTTCGAGCAAATTTCTTGTTTCTATGTTAATCTCATTAAAAATGAAAGAGAGGGCCTCAAGCATAGTTTATAGTTTCAAGATTGTGTAAAAATGAAACCTACATTAGAATTATCTGATCCTTTGGTAGTAATTGTTCATGATCATATTTATTTTCATGTGTCAATCTCGTTAAAAATGAAACAACAAACTCTCCCGTTGAGTCGAGTCTTTCACTAGATCTTGTAACTTAACCTTCCTTTCATATGCCTTTGTCTGTTGACCCTTTTTCTCCGTCTGGTACATAAATTGGTCACAACTTCAGCGTCGGTGGATGAAATGAATCTTGGGGGGGGGGGATCTCCATCCTTCAGACATCATGCTGGAGAAAAGCCACTAGCTTCCATCATGCTGCAAGGGGAAAAGTACCAACTATCCATGGGTTCCATTCGAAACCTTTGGACATCACATTGGGAAGTAACGAGATTAGTATTTGTTCTTTCTTATGCTCGTTAATACATGATAATAGGTTACTAAGTATACTTTTATCTCTTTTTCAGACTCGTAAAAGATATACAAAAAATGAACTCTTTGAGTTTCCTTTAAGTTATTTTCAGACTCCCTAAACTTGAAAATATTTTTGAGTGAGCTTGCTTCCTTTCACGCTCATTAAAATGTTTGAAAGGAAATATTTTGATTGGTAATTTATCTCTTTTTTGGCCTCGTGAGACTAATTATAAAAAAGGACTACTCTAAACAAGCATGATTAGAAGAGTTCTCCCTTGTGTTTTTTTACACTTTTTTGGGGCTTGGAAGACTAAATTTACGAAAAATTCATCCATGGAGTCATCTTTAATTTCTTTTCAGACTCTCTAAACATGAAAAACCATTGAATTTTCCTTCTCTGCACTCATAAAACCATACATTGAAGGACCCATCTAGGACCTAACCCCTCCTTCTTCAGGTTCATTAAACATATGTCGAGGGACTCATACGAAGGATGAGCTATATTGAGCATTTGTTACCCTCCTCAATCTTGTTAAAAAAGAAAGAGGTACTCATCTATATAGATGAGGGGGGAATTGAAGGAAGTGGACCAAGTTTTTGGAATCCTTCATGGCATCTGTTGTCTCCCTTGAACATGGAACCTGTTTGTATCTTGTCTTACAGTTGGGTAATAGGCTTGTCTCTTAGTCATACCAATTCCACGTGTTGCCATACTTTTTCTCCCACTCGAAGAGTGCTCTTATTGTCGTCGCAATAGGTTCTTGTTACTTATCAAGTCAATGTTTCCAAGTCAATTGTCGTGCTTCATAATGTTCAAGGGAATTTTCACTTCAAACCATCCATCTAGAGTATTATCTAGTTTCCATTTCCTATATAAGTCCGTACTCATTCGATTCACCATATTACATCACTATCATGTGTTAGTTTCATGTCGAGGATGGGGGACACATCAAGGCCCTCCTTTGAGAAGTATTTTCCTATCGAATTCAAAACAGTATCCATGAATTAGACTTAGAAACCAGGTAGTACCTTAGGACCTGCATGCCTCAATGGCAGGCCTCCTCTCTTCTGAAAGTAGGTTTACAACATTGACCTATGATTGGAATATTCCACGATTGTTCGACCTCATCTCATTTATTCAAATTTGATGGAATGTACTAGGGTACCTTGGGAGTCATTGACATCATTGGTGATTTCCCTCAAACTTGTTAATGGTTTACATCAATGACCAGTAATCAAGTGATTTCTACCATGTTCGACATCAAATCATCTATTCACATGGCTAGATTCATACCACATCGGGATCAGGACAAAGACCTTGGGTTGGGAATTTACTCTGTTATGTTCTTAGCCCAGGTTGTGATGGAGATAATTTGAGCATGTAAAATATTTCAGTATAATCACCATGTTTTTAGTCTCATATATATATATATTCACATAAGTCAACATTGTATTGATCTGTGGCTATGTTTTGTCATCTCGTAGCTCCACTGTGTATTTTTCGTGGCTGCGATCAATTCATGTCATGGAAGTATGGATCCACATTGTATATTTGGTGGCCATATCATTATTCAGTATTCCTATGGATCTACAGTGTATTGTTTGACGACCATGCTTTGAGTCATCTCGTATTTCGAGCATAGGTATGCATGCCTCGAAAATCGAACATATATTAATATTGTTTGATGATTGTCAGCTTCTTCCATGTTCTCCCACTCTAGCACCCTTGCATTGAAGAATTTGTAAAGCATCTCATCCATCATTTTTTCTTCTGACCTTACACTTTAGGGGGCATCTGTTACACATCAAAATATCACATTTGTATTTCACACCCTAAGTGTCACAAGTGTCGCAAGTGTTGAAAACTGACATATGCACCTTGGTAAGTGTCACAT
>ML833451.1:50367-71819 GCA_009831015.1 Picea engelmannii
AGGGACATCTCCCTTGGACCAGCCATCCTAAATAGAAAGAGCTCCCCATCGAGGTGACAGTGGGTGGGGAAGCTCCTGTTACGCCGGTTTTAAGCCTTGACTCAAGCTACCTAAACCCTTCCTACAAACCGTGCGATAACATGTATAATATCAAACGACTTAATTTCAATCAAGAAATACCCAATTTAATTGTTCAAAGCACAGGTATTTTCCTATATCATTATGCTTTTCCATACTGTAACATGTTTTGTTTCAGCCTAGAGCTTTCAGTGCAATTGTGGAGGACTGTTTCTTTATTGCTGCTTCCATGTGGAGTGTGCAAAGTGCACATTGAATATGAGAGATGTTGAAGTTTGTGTAGCTGCGGAAGATATTTTTCCTATTGTATTTGATCATGTAAAAACCCTAAAAGCATAATATTAAATTGTATTTGTAAAGTCGGCCCCATTGTGGCTAATGTATTATTAGAAAAGTGATGTTTGTACAAGTCGGCCCTAACATGTTAAGAGGGCGGTTCATATTGTATAAATAGGAGGCTATATGCCTCATTTGGAGACACGCTCATCTCACACTCATAACACAAGGAAAAGTTCGCTATCCTTGGAGGAGAAGAAGACGCAACAGCTAGGGTTATTTGTTTATCTGTTTTCTGGCATTGTATTGGCATTGTACTTGGTTGATGAATCTACACTAAAGAAGTTATTGGGTTTTCTCCCCAGGAGGGTTTCCCAGGGTAAATCTGTGTTTACTGTGATTGTCTCTCTTTCAGTTATCCTATATGCAATTAATGTGCTAAATAATTAAAGAATTTTGTATACTGTTAACTGCTTAAGTAAAATCTCAACATGGAATCGGAGCTACCCTGAAAGAAGCCAATTCACAGTCTAAGAAGAGCTCGATAAGGCTACAGGAATATTCACCTTTGCTCAACGCATCTTGCCCACGGATTGATTTTTCAGTTTTGCAGTGCTGGAAAATTAGGGTTTTCGCATGAAACCCCAAGTGATAACATCACCCCTTTTCTGAAGGACGCAGGTCAAAGCAAGTGCACCAAGTAACTCGCCTAAGCAGGGCACACCTTTTCCCTGGATCAGATCTACAAAATTCTCAAGCAAAAAAATAAGGGTTGCCTCATAAAACCCTAGATCTAGACGTTTTTGCAGCTGCAACAAATCTTTGAGTCAGAAGCTTACCTTGGCATAATGTACCCTCTGGTAAGGTCTAAATCCATCTTTTGCAAAGTTTCAATATTTGTTTCATTGTTCCGGGCAGAATGACTTCCGGTACCAAGCTCGATGAGAAGCTTGAAGGAGTTGATAACTTCCGGGCATGGAAGTATAGAGTAATGCTCATTCTGGAAGAGAATGATCTAGAAGGATTTGTGGAAAATGAAGTTGAAGAGCCAGAGGGAGATGAGGCTAAAGCAAAGCACAAGAAGAACCTGGTTAAAGCAAAGAGGATTATTGCATATTCTATCAAGGATCACTTGATCTCTCGTGTCTCATCATTGAAGACTCCAAAACAGATGTTTGATGCGCTATCCTGTCTATATGAAGGCAAGAACATAAACCAAAAGATGACCTTGAGGACACAACTCAAGAATGTGAAGATGCAAAGTTCTGAGACCATCCAATCCTACTTCACGAGAGTGCCTCAGATCAAAGAACAACTTGAAGCCATTGGAGACTCTGTTGAAGAAGTCGTGATAGTAATGACCACATTAAATGGTCTCCCAAAGTCTTGGGAATCTTTTATTCAAGGTATCTGTTCTAGAAGAAAGCTAACAAAGCTTAGTAGGTTATGGGAGGATTTCACTCAAGAAGAAGCCATTTTAGTGGCAAGAGAAGAGAAGTTGGGAAATAATGATGATCATGCCCTTGTAGTTCATGCAAGAAAAGGAAAGGGAAAGAAAGATGTTCATTCCCACAAGAAATTCTAGAAGCCACAAAAGACTCAAAAAGATCAAAAGGATTATTTAAGTTACAAATGTTTTAGCTGCCAGAAGATGGGACACATTGCAAGAGATTATCCCCAAGCAAAACATTCGATCAGAAAAAGAAAGTATCAAAGACATCATGCTCATGCCGAAGAAGACGATGAACCTGATTAGAAGAGAACAAAAGAAGATGATGAACAATACCTTCTGATATCAGCTCTTACAGGAACAATCACTCATGGAAGTGATACATGGCTTGTTGACAATGGTGCTTCTAAGCACATGACTGGTCACAAGAATTCTCTTTCAAACTTGATTAAGAAGGATTCACCTCATAAGGTGAAGCTTGGAGATGACTATTAATATCCCATTAAAGGAATAGGAGAAGCTTCCTACAAGTTGGATTCCAGAAAACCTATGAAGATAAAAGATGTATTGTATGTATTTGGTTTGAAGAAAAATCTCCTTTCCATCTCAACATTGGAAGAGAAAGGATTAAGAGGTGCTTTTGTAGATGGTGAAGTTCTCATGTGGTCTTAGAGGAAAGACTATTGATCATGCAGTTGTGATTGGTGTCCAAGAAGGAGGTCTATACAAATTGAATGGACACTCAGATTCAACTATAGTACACAACACAATGAATCCAAGTGATCTATGGCATAAAAAACTTGCTCACATACATTACAAGGCACTGTCGATCGTGAGCAAGATGGTAACAGGTTTGCCAGAGATTTAGGTGAACCATGATGGCGTATGCAAGGGATGTGCACAAGGAAAGAACGTGAAGAGTCTGTTTCCAAGCAGTGACAACAAAGCCAAAGGAGTATTGGACATTGTGCACTTAGACGTATGTGGACCAATGTCAACCACATCATCTAGCGGGTATGTATACTATGTTTCATTTATTGATGATTACTCACGTAAGACTTGGATTTATTTCTTGAAAACAAAAAGTGAAGCGTTCAACAAGTTCAAGGAATTCAAGGCCCTTGTAGAAAATCTTGCTGAAAGGAAGATAAAGGTCTTGAGGTCAGATAATGGAGGAGAGTTCACCTCTGATGACTTCAAAGCATTCTGTAGAGAGGTTGGGATTAAGAGGGAGCTCACTACTCCGTACAATCCCCAACATAATGGTGTGGCAGAAAGAAAGAACCAAACAATAATGGAAGCACTAAAGGCCATGATTCATGATCAAGACTTACCGATGCAATTGTGGGCAGAAGCAACTAGGACTGCTGTATATTATAGTATAGAACAGAACACCTCATCGTGTACTTGGGAACAAGACACCAGAAGAAATGTTTATAGGAGAAAAGCTAGAAGTCAGCCACCTGAGGATATTTGGCTGTCCAGTGTATATACATGTTCCCAAGGATAAGAGATCGAAGCTAGACCCTTCAGGCAAGAAGGGAATATTTGTTGGATACAGTGAGACATCGAAGGCATACAAATTCTACATCCCTGGTCAAAGGCATATTGAGATTAACAGAGATGTCACCTTCGATGAGGATGCAACCTTCAGTAGATCAAGGCAGACTCATACAGATGAGGTCCATGATGAGGAGCCTGAAGCTCCTAGAGTTGCAGATACAGATGTTGTACCAGAAGAACATATTCCAATTGATCATGATATGGAAAAACCACAGAGACTTGTAGATCCATCTCGAGAGAAGAAGAGGTCAGCTTGGGCTCATGAGATTATTCAGGATGCAGAGAAATATGGTGCTCCAGATGGAACTTTCAGAGAAAGCAAGAAACCAAAACCATATTCTAGTTACATGGCATTGTTAAGTGACATCATTGATGCAGAGCTTACTTGTTATGAAGAGGCTGCATAGAAGAAAGAATAGAAGGATGCCATGATTGAGGAGTACCGGTCCATCTTGAAGAATAATGTTTGGGACGTAGTTCCTAGACAGAAATAGAAGTCAGTAGTGACTTCAAAATGGACCTACAAGACGCAACATTCAACATATGACATTATCGAGAAATATAAGGCAAGATTTGTGGCTCATGGTTTCTCCCAGAAAGAAGGAATAGATTATGAGGACACATTTGCTCTTGTGGCGAGATACACTTCGATTAGAACCATACTTGCTATAGCTACAATAATGAGGTGGAAGATACACCAGATGGACGTGAAGACAACTTTCCTGAATGGTGTAATAGAAGAAGAAGTGTATGTGGAGCAGCCACAAGGCTTCGAGACACACAACAGGCAGTCACATGTGTACAGATTGAAGAAAGCCTTATATGGATTGAAACAAGCACCTAGGGCATGGTACGATAGAATTGATAGTTTCTTGATGAGCTTGGGATTTACCAAGAGTAAAGCAGATTCCAATCTTTACTACAAGGTTGTGGACCTGGTCCAGTGATATTATTGTTATATGTGGATGACCCGTTTCTAACAGGGGACGAGAAGGTCATCGTTGATTGCAAGAGGAAGCTTGCTGCTGAGTTTGAGATGAAAGACTTGGGTATGATGCACTATTTCTTGGGTCTAGAGGTATGGTAGAGACCAGATGAGATTTTCCTGAACCAAGGAAAATATGTTGTAGAGATTCTAAAGAGATTCAAAATGATGGATTGTAAGGCCATGCCTAGCTTGATGGTGACAAATCTGAAGTTATTGAGTGATACATCTTTAGAGACAATGGATGTCACCATGTACAGACAAATTATTGGTTCGTTGATGTATTTAACTATTTAACGAACACACGACCTGTTATATGTTTTGTAGTGAACACATTTAGTCAGTATATGGTTGAACCTAGAAGTGTTCACTTGATTGCAGCAAAACACGTGTTGAGGTACCTGAAGGGTACAGTTGATTATGGGCTCAGATATGTTTCGGATCGTGAGATAAGACTGCAAGGTTATGTTGATTCAGATTGGGCCGATAGTGTCACAGATCGAAAGAGTACATTTGGATGTTGCTTCAGTTTGTGATCAACTGTGATTGCAGGGTTCAGCAGGAAGCAGACTAGTGTGGCACTCAGTACGGACGAGGCAAAGTATATAGCAACATGTTCAGCTAGTAGCGAAGTCGTGTGGTTTCAGAAGTTACTTGCATGGATGTTTGATCTCGAGTTCGAGATAACTTGTATCTGTTGTGACAACCAGAGTTGCATAATGTTGTCAACGAATCATGTGTTTCATGACAAGTCAAAGCATATCGAGATCAAGTACCATTATATCCAAGATATGGTACAGAGAGGAGCTGTGAAGCTCCAGTATGTGGCTACATATGAGCATGTAGTATATGTGTTGACCAAGCCTTTGTCACGAGTGAAGTTTGAGTACTTCAGGGACAAGTTTGGCGTGGTCTAGAAGGACCTCCCTAGTAAGAGGGAGTGATGTGTTACAAATGCGACTCTAGGGGCAGTAACATGCAGAGTGTGGCAGCAACGGAGTAGTCACTCACGGGCATGTTACTGGCTGTGGCACCAGTTAGCATGACCTCGCACAAGGTCAGTAGTATACCGAGCCTTCGGGACTTGTAGTTACCTAGCTTTTGAGCTAGTGGACCAACCGTGTGTTGGAGGATTCCTAGTTCTGTGTGAACTAGATGGGTAGTGTGTGCGCACTACATCGCCTAACCCTTGTGGTTAGATGCCCAGGCTCCATGTGAGCTGGATGCCTAGTGTGCCAACCAGAAGAGATAGCTTTAGGCTAGTTGCCTAGTTCTACATAAGTGGTCGTTGATCTAGACTCTCCGTGTTAGTGAGCTGGATGACCCTATGTACATGAGTGATCGTTGATCTAGACTTTGTGTGAGTGAGCTGGATGATCCTATGTGAGAACTAGATGCCAAATTCTGTGTGAGTTGGCGAGTGGTCGTTGATCCAGATTCTGTGTGAGCTGGATGACCCTATGTGAGCTAGTTGAAAGTCCCATAATGCTGTGCCCACTAGAGAGATGCTACATGTGATGATACCCTGGATCCATGCTGTGGTTGCTGATCTTCTTATGATGTATAGATTCGTGAAAGTCAACAAGTCAATGGTCAAAGTGTATAGACATACCAGAAGAATACCTTCCTTGCTAAGAGGGAGTGTTGAAGTTTGTGTAGCTGCGGAAGATATTCTTCCTATTGTATTTGATCATGTAAAAACCCTAAAAGCATAATATTAAATTGTATTTCTAAAGTCGGCCCCAGTGTGGCTAATGTATTATTAGAAAAGTGACTTTTGTACAAATCGGCCCTAAGATGTTCAGAGGGCGGTTCATATTGTATAAATAGGAGGCCATACGCCTCATTTGGAGACACACTCATCTCACACTCATAACACAAGGAAAAGTTCGCTATCCTTGGAGGAGAAGAAGAAGCATCAACGAGGGTTATCTGTTTATCTGTTTTCTGGCATTGTATTGGCATTGTACTTGGTTGATGAATCTATACTAAAGAAGTTACTGGGTTTTCTCCCCCAAGAGGGTTTCCCAGGATAAATCTGTGTTTACTGTGATTGTCTCTCTTTCAGTGATCCTATATGCAGTTAATGTGCTAAATAATTAAAGAATTCTGTATACTGTTAACTGCTTAAGTAAAATCTCAACAAGAGATACAAATATTCTCTGTCCCATGTTGTGGTAAGAGATGAGATTTCTTTGATGCATCGAAGGTTGCGTTATAATAGTTGAGAGTCAAACTGGTAGCTTGAGAGACATGGTAATATTGTGGATCATGATTCAGGGAAGAAGATACTTGCAAAGCACGTGACTTGGGTAGAATTTTAATGCTATTCCAAGCAATGTGGGAAACTGACAGAACTTGGAAGCCACAACATTTCAATCAAACGACATAATTTCAATCAAGAAATACCCAAATTAATTGTTCAAAGCACAGGTGTTTTCCTATATCTTTATGCTTTTCCATACTGTAACATGTTTTGTTTCAGCCTAGAGCTTTCAGTGCAATTGTGGAGGATTGTTTCTTTATTGCTGCTTCCATGTGGAGTGTGCAAAATGCACATTGAATGTGACAATCCATAACACTTGAAAACACATACGCCTTTCTGTTTGATGGTTTAGGTGGAGCAGATAATAATAGAAATAGTAGTAATAACAATCATAGAAAAATTCTCGGGCCTTGAATACATGGTAGGCATTTCTTTGCATCGATGGCGTGGTGCATGCTTGGGATGGTGACGACACATGACTTTATTGTTGTGGAGCAAATTAGTGACATGTTCGATTTAGTAGCTGATGGTGAACATGCGACAAGCTGCATTGTTGATAATGTGACTGTGCTGTTGATATTGGGATCCATCTCTAGAGTTTTAGACCTTAATATTTTTATCTCTGATGTTTAATTTAATTTAATTAAATTGTAAATCATGTAAAGTATGCCACCTTTAGAGTCAAGCTTGTGGTTATATGGAAGTAAAATGTCAAAAAGAGTTTTTATCAAAGCATTTTTCTTATTTTTTTGAATGTATATAGTTTTTAAAGCTACCCATGGAGGTTTTGAGCACAATTTTTTCATATGAGGTTCAAACTTGACGCCACCAATTGCATTGCAGAAAAGATTCAAAGAGCTTTCTAACAAATGGCTACATGATTGTCTTTGTTGACAAACTGGTTGTTGTTAAAATAAATGTTAGTTTATAATGGTCAACGAGATATTAGACTTAGACATTGATAAGGTCAATTAAACTTTAGGTTAGTTTATGCTTTTATGTCTTATTTCACTTTTATTCGACTTAGGCATTCATAAAGTGGGTTGACTCTTAGTCACCGGGTTCGCCGATTTTCATTGAAAAAATTCGAAAATCGGCGAATTTTTTAGGGACCTGAATTTAATCGATGAAGTTCGGCGAAGTTAATCACGAACTCGAACACGAACCTCATCCCGAATTTAATCGATGGAGTTTGGCGAATTTAATTGATGGAGTTCATCTAGGGTTTGATTATATTCGCGTTAGTTTAAAAATTTTGGGTAAAAAAGCCACGAGTTATCTGTCGACGCCCATTTTTGTGTCCATTCCCCACGCGACTGAGATTCCATCGTGCTCCATTCCCCACACGGCCGAGACTCTAGCACTACCAACTGGCAACGATACTCAGTTGATTCTCCAGCACGCCCGAACTCGGAACGACAATCTCCAGGAGTGAGTCGTGACCCCAACGCCGACGGGCCGAGTGTAAGCAGTGGACTGTGTAACAGTGTACGCCGAGGGCCGAATGTAAGCAGTGGACGCCGATAGTAAGCAGTGGACTGTGTAACAGTGTACGCCGAGGGCCGAGAGCCGAGTTTGTAACCTCGAGTGGATCGTGGACCCTGATTCTTCACAGAGTTTGTAACCTTGAGTGGCCAAGGTCGAGTCTCGTTGACCTTGCAGAGTCTGCAGGTATTCTTTTTTTAAATGCCATAATGTTTATTATTTGTTAATAAAATAAAAACGAAACTTCGATTATGTGTTTTATAAATAAATATGCAACATAAAAATTTAAAGAGATTTATCATAGTTACAATTTTTTTTATCAAAGTATATACCAATATTAATATATACTGATATATCATAGACTATAGTTACAAAAAAATACTGATATATCAAAGTATATACTGATACAGTGATATATACTGATATAGTTACAATTTTTTTTATCATAGTTACAATTTTTTTTATCATAGTTACATACTGATATATTTTTTATAATTATCAAAGTATTTTATTTTTATTTTTATCCATTTAGAATTTTAATTTTTAAAACTCAGAAGTAGAACTGTACATAAAATCTGATTACTGTACATAAAAAAATTACAATTGCAGAGCCTTCATTCAGTCATCAATGATACCTCCAAAATCTACAGTGGAGGCATGGAAACATGTCAAGAAAGAAGGAAACAATCTTCTCTGTCAGTTATGTGGACATAACTTCAGTGGCTCTTTAACACGAGCAGTGGACCACCTCCTTGGAATCAGTAATGGTAGTGGAGGTGGTGTGGAAGCATGCACAAAGATATCTAATAAGCAAAAAGATGCAGTGGAGAAAGACTACAATAAATCAAAGGTAGAAAAGGGAAAAAGGGATATGAAGAGGCAACGGATTGAAAGGGAGATTGCCATGTCTTCCTCAAACACCATTCATTCTTCATCAAACATGGGTGGCTCAAGTTCTGCCTCGACAAAAGCAGGTGGAACCAAAACATTAAACCAATTTTGGAAACCTATTGAAAAACAAGAAGTTGATGATGCTGTTGTCGAATTTTTTTATGCATGTGCAATTCCATTCAATGTAGCCAGGAGTCCATATTTTAAAAATGTATTCTAAAAGGCCATTGATTTTGGCAAGGGGTATGCTCGTCCTGGATCCGAGGCTTTAAGGACCACTTTGCTCAGCAAAACAAAGGACAAAGTGACAAACAAGTTGGATGACATTAGACAGTCTTGGAAGCATATAGGTTGTACGATTTTGAGTGATGGTTGGTCAGACTTGTGTCATCGTCCATTGATTAATGCGTTGGTTTATTCCCCTCAAGGTGTATATTTTTGGATGAAGCAATGGACGAAGTGAAGACATCCGAATTTAGTTTTAGAATTTTGGATGAAGCAATTCAGGAGGTTGGGGAGGAAAATGTTGTCCAAGTTATCACAGATAGTGCCTCAAATTGTGTTGGTGCAGGAAAGATGATAATGGAGAAGTACACAAAGATTTATTAGACCCCTTGTGCAACTCACTGCTTGGATTTATTGCTTCATGATTTAGCCAAATTTCCATGGGTCAATGAGACAATTCACAGAGGAAAAACAATTGCAAATTTTATCATCAACCATCGTCTCACTTTGAGCATTTACAGGAAAAATGCAACTAGAGAGTTGTTGAGGCCTTGTGATACAAGGTTTGCTACATTTTACATTACTCTGAAAAGAGTTGTCGAGGAAAAAACAAGCCTAAGATCTATTTTCTGCAATACTGAGTGGGAGAGATCTCACCTTTCAAAAGAATCAAAAGGAAAAAATGTGGAACAAATAGTGCTCAACAATAGCTTTTGGGAAAATGCTGACAAAGTTTTAAAAACGTGTAATCCAATTGTTAATGTGCTCTGCATGGTTGATGGTGACAAACCTTCTATAGGTTTTATTTATGAGGGCATGGATCGTTGCAAGGAAGCCATTGCAACTGCTTTTGATAATGTGGAAGCTAATTACCAGGAGATATGGGAGCTAATTGATCAAAGATGGAAGATGATGCCTAGTCCTTTACATGCAGCAGGTTGCTATTTAGACCCTAGATTGTTTGGAATATCAAGACATCAGGATGACAAAGTCATGAGTGGACTTTATTAGGCTATTGACAAGCTACTTCCAGATTCATCAATTGCATATTCTGTTAGATCTCAGCTCAGAGCATATAGATTAGAAGAAGGTGTATTTGGAACCAAATCAACAAAGTATGATAGGACCAAAGTTGTTGGAGCAATATGGTGGGAATTTTATGGATCAGGTTCCCCAGAATTGCAAAATTTTGCAATCCGTGTCTTGAGCCAGGGATCAAGTGCATCAACTTGTGAAAGGAATTGGAGTTCCTTTAACCATATTCATTCCAAGAAAAGAAATAGATTGTTTTCTGGAAAATTAGAAGATCTTGTTTATGTTCGCAGTAACTTGCAGTTGGCTTCAAAGAATGTGGCTAAAGACTCATCCAATTCTTCTACTCCATGGCTCAGTCCTGTTCCAGATGCACCAAAAGATGGAGATGATCTTGGCATTGAGAGTGATAGAGCCTCAGCTAGTGCTGAATTCAGTGGTGATCATGCTTCTAGTGGTTTTATTGCCCCTACTGCTCTTGATGACATAGAGCTTTTTGATGTAACGAGTAGGCCACAAGAACATCAAGAATGAAACTTGTGTTCCTGTTCTAGTTTTCTTTTTGCACGCTGACTTTTGTAAAACTTTTTAATGTTATGTTCATGTCTTTAATGCTATGTTTCAAACTTTCATGAACATGTTTTTAGCTTTTGAACAAGACTATGTGTTTTTAAAATATATATGTTTCATGATTAATCATGTTGGTATGCTATTTTCATTTCTATTAGATGTATGATAAACTTATAATAAGAGTATTGAATATATATATATTTCAAATTTTGTACTATGTCGAACTTAATGTCGAATTTTATCCCCAAAAATTTGACTGTCGAATTTTTGGCGAACTTCAAGCTCACCGAACTCGAACACGAACACGAACACGAACTGGGTGACTAAGTTGACTCGACTTGTTTGTAGCCCTATATAAGAAAGCTTTCGCTTTCTCATTAATAGACCATATGGAGAACTCTTTCGAGTTATCTTGGTTTATTTATGTGCTCGATTTCCGTAATATGGTATTAGAGCCCAATGTTCTAGAAGCCATATCAAGAGTCTCGGGTCTTTGAAAGACAAGGTTTCCACTCTTGCGACTTCAGTAGTCTGGGTGCCATAAAGTCTGTGTGAGTGTGAAGATCGAGGGACTACTGCTAACAGAGATGGATCGAGGGATTGCAAGCGTAGCACATTGAAGACCCAAAAGGGTTTCATTGAAACCAGTGTCCTTGACAATATAGACAAATTGGAAGCAGATTGGCGCTGTTTTTTTTTCCCATATTGGTGCCCAAATTTGCAGATTTGGAAGTTTTAGCTGCTGATTTATTATTTTTTCAGCAGATCCAAGGAGAAATTGATTGTTTTTGGTGCTGGTTATTAGCAAATCTGACTGTTTTTGAGCTGTTTGAGGGCAGATCTATCTAGATCTGTGAAGTTTCAGCTATTGGTACATAGATCTCAATATTTTTGGGCTGATTTGGGTAGATTTCTCACAAATCTGCATGTTTCTCAGTAGTATGTGGCTGCTACAGCTGTTTAGAGCCAGTGTCCAAGTATTTTTACTCCCGTGTTGCAGTTTCAAGGAGGGAAGAACAAGTATTTTGCATTTGTTTCTCTAATTCAGTCTATTTTTCTGCACTCTTGATTTGTATCTATGGCCTCGTTGTCCAACATCATGCTGGAAGGCAACCAAAAGTTCTTTGGGAAGAACTACAATACGTGGAAGCAACGTATGTTGGCCAATTTTGAGGACAAATGTTTGTCAGATATCATTCTTGGCAAGGTAATCCAACCCGATGTTGCGGGTAAAAACCAGGACAAGTTTGATGGACAAGACATAGAAGCAGTGATGCTCCTCAAGTTGTCCGTGACAGATGAGATGCTCCTTGAGGTTCAAACCGGGAAGACTTCCACCACGATTTGGAAGCATTTGAAAGATCTGCAGGAGACTTTAGACAAGGGACGAGCCTTCTTCTTGAAGAACAAGTTGTTTTCGATCACGGTGAATGAGGGTGCATTATTATAAGAGCACTTACTCAAGATCAAGGACACATCCGAGAACAGTTGGAGGCCATTGACTGGAAGATGGAAGAAGAGGACATGGTGGTAATCACGTTGAAAAAGTTACCACATGCTTATGACTACTTCATAGAGACTTTGAACATCATTGCTACGGATGTTGACTTGAAGTTTGGAGAGGTGTGTAATAAGCTCTTACAAAAGGATAGATGGAAGAAACTGTTTGGTAGCAATAGTGAGATCGAGGGTTTAGAATAGGCCTTTGCAGCGAATGTCAAGGGAAAAAGAAAATGGGCAAAGAAGAACAGTCAGGGCAATGGTGAGGATGTAGCTAAGAGTCTGAACTTTGAAGACCATCACCTATCACTACCATGGCAAGGTAGGACATATGAAGAAGAACCACAGAAAGAGATTGGTCGATCATAAATCCAACCAAGGAAGGCCTTCACAAAAGGCTCATGTCATATAGCACACAAAAGAGGAGTCATCCTTCTATGCATTCATGGCCACGACACAAGCAGATTAGTCCAGGTTGTCTGCTTGGTTCATTGATTCAAGTGCATCATGATACTTCACCAACAAGAAGGATTAGTTCACAGAGTATTCACCTTGTTCATCCAAGTATTCTGTGATCTTCGATGGTGGGGAGGAGTATACTATTGTTAGTGTGCATATTTCCTTTGGAGAGAAAATGCTCATGTTACTCTAGAACACCCCCAACATCTTTGAGCCTTTGGAACACCCCAACACCTTGCTGTCCACCCGTAGCAGCCTCAACATACCTGTGACTACTCTCTCCTTGTTGGTCGAACCACCCAGAACCTAGCCGCAGCCCCCTAAGCACCTGTTGTCACCTTCCTTTGATGCCGCTGGGCTCTTCTTAGGCCAGCTGAGTCTTCTTCAAGGCTGCGACTAGCTGCTCCTAGCAGGCCGAGCCTCTCCTAGGCCTCAACCTGCTCTCCCTTGGCTTCCATCATATTTGCGGACCTCCTCCTCCTTTGGAACCTGCCTAAGACAACAAAATTACAGCAAAACTGAGGCCAATCAACCTCTCTTCATGGCTAGATTGAGGTCACCACACTTGGATTGAAATTACCAAGTATCCACTCAACAATGAAATGTCACAATGACCTTGATCTCCTTTTATACAAGTCCAATGGTTGAGTTAGAAGCCCCTTTACAAACTCAACATTAAATTAGAATATTTTAATCACTTTTGTGGGTGTGAAGCCTAAACACAAGCCCACAAATCCCATCATCAAGCTCATGAAGCCCCAAGTTCATTCCAAGGGCATTTTCACCGAATCGAAAGTCCAACGTGGTGCCAACGAAGATTCTCACATGGTCGACACCAAGGCCATGTGAGAGTACCTGCCCGGAGCTACAAAACATCAACAAAAGCAAGGAGTCGAAAATGCATCTTCTTGGGGTACTCAAATACCACCAAGGGATATCGTCTTTAGGATGGGGGAAATAAGAAACTCATCCTTTCTAGAGATGTAATCTTTCTTGAATCCTCCAAGAGTGACACAACTGTTGAGAGGCAGCTTGATCATTTGGACAAATTCACTTGTGTAAAGAGATATTATGAATTTGATAATGAGATTCCACATCTTGAAGGGGGGATACCTATCTTCGGTCAATCTATGGAATCTCCTTTTTCTTTTGAAGCACCATATTCCCCTCATGAAGAAGTTCTAGCCACTTCATCGGAACCTGAAGTTCATTTGGATGATGTGATTGAGAGGATCCAAAAGCTGAGTCTTGATGAGAATTTAGCACCATTTCAATCAGTTGAGCAACGTGGACCATCTCAGAAAGGTCCACCAAAATTGCTCACAAAAACAATTGAAAGTGTTCATCTTGATGAGGTAGGCAAGACAAGAACTAGAAGTTCCTCAAGACAAGATGGAGGTGATGTAGATAATTCAAACTCAGGTGATGTAGATGACATGGATGTTTCATATGATTTTGATTTGAATTTATCTATTAACTTTGAACCAACTTTCTTTAAAGAAGCCTCTTTTAATTATGAGTGAAAAGAAGCCATGCAAAAGGAATATGATGCTCTCATCAAGAATGAGACATGGAAGCTGGTGGATCCTCCATTCGGAACCGAACCAATCGGCTGGAAGTGGGTATTCAAAAACAAGTACAAATCAGATGGATAACTTGACAAGCACAAAGCAAGGCTCGTGGCAAAAAGATTTGCACAAAAAGAAGGAGTTGATTATGAGGAGGATTTTGCCCCCACAAAAAAATGGGTTACCATCCGTACTATATTTTCCATGGCAGCACATAATGGATGGAAAATTCATCAAATGGATGTGAAGATTGCTTTCTTGAATGGAGACTTGAAAGAGAATGTTTTCATGTCTCAGCCATACGGCTTTGTTGTGAAGGGACAAGAACATAAGGTATGCAAGCTTATCAAATCCTTATATGGCTTGAAACAAACACTGTGAGCATGATATGAAAAGTTAACTGAGCATCTTGTGAAATTGAATTTCTAGCATTTCAATCTTGACAAATGCAACTTTGTTTGTCAAGAAAGTTGGCAAAACTGTTGTATATCTTGTAGTATATGTAGATGATCTATTGATAATAGTGAACAATAAAAGCTACATTGCATCCATAAAGAATGAGTTGAAGAAAGGCTTCAAGATGATATATTTGGGACATCTTCACTATTATTTGGGCATTGAGGTGATTCAAAATCCAAAGTACATATTCATCTCTTAGAAGAAGTACATTGGAGAACTATTGAACAAGTTTGGCATGGCTAAGTGCAATCCTATTTCTACTCCAATGGAACTGAATTTGAAACTCACATCAAAAGAAAGGAATGAATTTGAGGATGCAACCAAGTACAGACGGCTTGTGGGAAGTCTTATCTATCTTACTACCACCAAACCAAACATTTCATTTGTTGTTGGGATTCTTTCCAGGTTCATGCAAAAGCCTTGTGAAGGACATTGGTCTGTTGCAAAAAGAGTTCTAAAATACTTTAAGGGAGCTCGAGATTTTGGACTCAGATACTCTACGGTGGATGACTTCAACTTGATTAGATATTCTATTTCAGACTTTGTTGGGGATAAGGAAAATGGAGTGTCGACTTCAGGCTATCTCACGAGTCTTGGATCAGCAATTGTCGCCTAAATGTCACGAAAACAGTTAATTCCAATAGATTCTTTAATAGAGGCAGAATATGTGGCAGTTGTAGAAGCGATGAAGGAGATTGTGTGGCTTAGGAAAATACTTGAAGACTTTCAGGAGAAACAAGTAAATTCTACTCCTCTTCTAGTTGATAATACTTTTACAATCAAGTTTGCTCATAATCCTAGATTCCATGATCAAACTAAGCATATCAACACAAAGTATCACCTGATTCAATATCATGTAGAGGCCAAAACTATTCAATTGAGACATTGTTCCACAAATATGAAAATTGCGGACATCTTCACCCAAGCACTTGGAAGAGAAAATTTTGAAAAGTTCTGAATGATGCTTGGACTCACAAATACCCCTTCAGATTAATTGGGGGAATGTTAGACACGTAATCCTTGGGATTGCGTTACTTGTATCAATATCATTGTACATATCATTAGGAGAAATTTGAAGAGTAGTAGGTGATAGGAAGAGTCACCCGTTGGGGAAGACCAACGATAATTCATTATATGTTTATTGAGTCTCACGTTAATGCAATCACACAAGTGTGGAGTTACGAATTCTGCCCATACCTGGCGCGACACAACCAACCCCAAAAAACATAAAAAATTTACTTTTATTTTCTGTTTTAGCAATCTGAAAATTTTAGCAAGAAAAACTCTCGAACAGATTGCATATCCAAGCGTTTGAGCCTCAAATTCATATTTTAAATTCGATTTGGTAATTCTAAAAGAAAATCTTATATTTCTAGTGTTAAAATTTACTCGATTTGCTGATTTTAGCCTTAATATATTTCTGTTTTATAATTTTGGGAGAGGCTATTAAAATCTGATCATAAATCTGGAACTTAAAGTAATATTTTATAGCCCTAGATCAGATTTGAAACTAAGCTCCTTTTCCCTCTTTGACTACAACACATTGAGCTTCGTTATGCATAGGGATTCCT
This sequence comes from Picea engelmannii, assembly GCA_009831015.1. Classification (NCBI taxonomy): domain Eukaryota; kingdom Viridiplantae; phylum Streptophyta; class Pinopsida; order Pinales; family Pinaceae; genus Picea; species Picea engelmannii. Next base: position 66,746 of record ML833451.1, read on the forward strand.
CCTAGGCTAGGACTCCTCTAGTCTAAAGAGAGAAAGACAAGCCTACCGATGTGACAATGGGTAGCTTGTCTAAGTTGCCTTTCGGGGTTCACAGCTTGTGTTTAGGGGACTTTTACACCAAAGGAGGAATTAGGAGGTAACAGGTTGTAAGTGTGTTGATAAGGTTAGGTATGAGGTAGATGGTACATATGACAAGCACAAAGCAAGGTTGGTGGCAAAGGGCTTTGCTCAATAGGAAGTGATCGATTATGAGGAGATGTTTGCTCCCACTGTCAAGATAGTTACAATCAGGTTAGTTTTGGCTCTTGTTGCTCATTTTGGTTAGACTATTTTTCAAATGGATGTTAAGAGTGCCTTCCTTAATGGTCATTCAAAGGAAGAGGTTTATATGTATTAACCTGAAGGTTTTTAGTTTCCTGGAACAGAGCATATGGTATGCAGATTGGTTAAGGCTCTTTATGGTCTCAAACATGCACCAAGAGCTTGGTACATGAAAATTGACAAACATTTGTAGGATAATGGATTAAGAAGTGTTTCTAATTCTAATCTCTATGTCAAATGTCAAATGGTGATATATGTAGATGACATCATCATCACAGGTAGTGAGGCCGGAGCAGTGACCAAGGTAAAATCTGAATCATGTTATACTTTTGGTATGACAGATTTAGGCCTCCTACGTTATTGTTTAGGTGTAGAAGTTTGGCAGACTAACATGTATTTTTGCTTCACAAACTAAGTATGCCAAAAGTTTGTTAGACATATACATGATGGCTGATTGTAAAATTCATCTACACCTATGGACAAAGGGATGAAACTTTCAACCAAAGTCTATTCAAAATTAACAAATTAGTCAATTTTTAGGCAACTAGTGGGAATTCTAATCCATCTTACAATTACTAGGCCTGATCTTAGTTTTGCAGTCAACTACATATCTATGTTCATCACACATCCTAAATTAGAACATTGGACAACAACGAAAAGGACTGAGATATTTTAAAGGTACAATAAAGTTTGAACATTATATGGTGAAAGTGATGCACTTCAGTTAACTGGCTATACAGATTTTGATTGGGCAGGATCAATGGGTGATTGGAAATCAACAATTGGTTATGTATTCAGTCTTGTAACAGGTGCACTTTCATGGGCTAACAAGAAACACCATGCTGTTTCTCTTTCTTCTACTGGGGTAGAATATAGGGCAGCAACAGAAGGAGCATTTTAGGTAGTTTAGGTTAGAGGAATACTTGGATGTTTGATGCTTGAGCAAACCAAGCCAATAGGTTTTTTTTTTGTGACAATCAGGTTGTTCTAAAATTAGCAAATAATCCAGTTTTCCAGGAGTGCATTAAACACATTGATGTACATTGTCATTTCATCAGACAACTTGTAGAAGTTGACGAGGTTGAACTTCAATATTATACCACACAAGAGCAGATTGCAGATATTTTCACCAAGCCAGTTGGTCCAGCTAAGTTTGTTAAATTTAGAGACAAGCTTGGTGTATTTTCTAAAATGACCATTATGGAAGGATGTTAGTGTAATTAATATTTATGGTCATTCTTTAGTAAATAGGATTTTACTTTACGTAATTAATGAATAAATTAATGGAAAGACGTTTTTTAACTTCTTTCCTCTTCACTTGTATAAATGTAAGAAGACCTATTTTGATTTGAATGCGAAAATACGTGATGGTTCTCTTTTCTAACTGTACGGTTCCCTCTCTCTTCTATTCTAGTTTATTTTTCTGAAAATAACTTGGATGCCAAGAAAGAAATGCAGCAAACTTAAGTCTGTCATTTCAAATGTATATTTCAATTTTGACTTTAGACCAAAAATGAAGTCATGATTTATTTCCAGTGATGATCAAATCATCAACATAAAGCACAATTAAGAGAACTACATCATTCATATGTAGCACATAAACGCTCTGATATGATTCACAGCGCTTAAAACTTAGTTGAAGAAAGAAGCCATCAATCTTTGTATACTATGCCCAAGGTGCGTTTTTCAAGCTGTACAAAGACTTACTTAGTCTGCATACAAGATTCTTGTCTTGCACAAAACCAAGTGGCATCTCCATATAGAGCTCTTTAGTAAGATCCCCATGCAAGAAAGTACTCTTTACGTCCATTTGATGTACCTCCCAACCAAAATTAGCAGCGAGAGCATGAACAATTCAGATGGAATTCATCTTGGCCACAGGAGAAAAACCCTTTACTACCAGATGAACCTTATGTTTCTCAACAATACCATATGAAGTGGATTGTTGATGCTGAATGATGAAGCTGAAAAGGATAAGTTCATCATGATCAAGATGTATCCTCAAACCGCCAATGCCGATATCAGCTAACATATCCACGAACTGTTGATGCTGAATGATAAACTTTTGACAAGTTCATCCTTTAATGTATAAACGAACCATAGATGCTGGTTCACCCAAATGAATTTTGAAGAAATTCATTTTGAGTGATAACAATTACAATACAGCCGCACTAATTGTGGGTATTGGATAACACTACAGGCAGTGACTGTAGATAAGAGTCATAGAGGGGTTAAAGGATAACAGAGGCTTCAAACAGACAGGGACCATTTGGGGCAGGCATTTCAGGGTGATGAACTGGTTATCCTTAGATTACAACCATATAAGGAAGTGACTTTGAAAATAAGAGGGGCCGACATGCTTAAGCCCCATATTTGTGGACCATACAGGGTGATCAGTGGTGTTGGAAAGGTTTCTTGTGGTCTTGAGCTACCTCTTAGGAGTATGTTTTATATTGTTTTACATATTTCTTGCTTGAGGAAGGTTGTGGAGTAGAATATAGTGGTCACTGCTGAGGTAACACCATTAGATGAGGATGGAAAGGTTATGTTAGAACTGGAAAGGATCTTGGCATCTAGGAAGCACAAGGTGAGGAACACAGTACTAGACAAGTACCTCATAACATGGAAGGAATTGCCTACAAAGGATGCTTTTTGGGAAGAAGCGAGCATTCTCTGTTACCCAATTTTCTCTTTGCTTGAGGGCACACAAAGTCAGTAGGGGGGGGTATTATAACAATTCTAGTTAGTTGGAACTTGGAATCTAGGACAATTTGACGAAGTTCTAGTTTGCTGAAATTTATGACAGTTTGTTGAACTTTCGATTTGCTAAAATTTAGAACAGTTGCGTGTTTAGCAATGTGTAGTTCAGTTAAGTGATTAGGCAGTTTGTTGAAATTAAGAAAACAAATTGCAATTTCTAGCAGCAATGTTTCATAAAGAATGCTAGATATACAGAATGTTTAGTTGCATTCAGCCAGATGTATAGAATGCTGTGTGGATAATCTGGTTTTAAGAACTTGAAGAGGGATTGCTACTGTTAACATTGACTTCATTTGCATCAAAGATGAATGTGTTTCTCCTCATTGATTGATATTCTCGGAGTTGTAGTTATCACGCTTTTTATTCATTCTTGCTTATCATTCTAGGTATTCACTAGTGTCTGTCATAGAAGATAATTGATTACCTAGTTAATTTGTAATATTAAAAGCTGGTTCAAAATTATAGCTAGATTTTATATTAGATTAATATATTATATTTTCATCATTATATACAAACACAATTTGGTACACTAATTATATTTTTTTCTCATTTCAAGGTACCCAGCATTCGTGAAATGATTGATATGTGGAAAAATAGGCACATAAATGCTTTTGGTGTTCTTTACAGCTGGTTTCTTGCAAAGGTACCTTATTGTATTCTTCTGTCACACATTCAAGATACTGAATTATAAGTGTCTCAGAGGTTATTTTTCCATCTACAATGCTTCCATTGTGCATTGGTAAAAATTGCTTTTTTCATTTTCTTTGAATGCCTTCATCATATTCCCAATTAATAAACAATGTAATTGCAGGTTGCTGCGAAACTTGAAGTTTTCCCAGGTTCCGAGTTTCGCATTGCGTATGAAGAAGCAATGTCATATGGTGCAAAGGTTATATTGGGTGACCGCCCTGTTCAGGTAAGGTATTGCAGAAATGTGCTCACGACCTTTCAGTTTGTTTTGTTTTCTGGAAATTGTCTTTGTTTGAGTTTCCAATTGCAGTTTACCATGTATGACATCTAACAACGAAAGTTCTTTTTTGACTTCTATATTTGTGATTTCTGTTTGCATTGAAATTTGATCATTTCTCTGGATGTTGCACCCAGAAGTTACCTGAAATATGCTGTGTAGTTGGATATTTTCCATATGCCCCAGAGTCGATATGTTATGCACTTGCTTACGTTTTCAATGACTAAGACAAATTTGTTTATTTTGATTTCATATTCTCAGATAACATTGCGAAGGACATGGGCAAAGATGAGCTTGTGGCACAAGACTAAGTTTCTGTTTTGCATGTTTTTTCAAGCTATCTGGCTACCAAGTCCTGAAGAACTAAACAAAATGGTAACACCGTCATCTATATAATTTTCCTTGCAATGGAAAATGTCAATGAAGAATGATAGGAATTTATGGATGTTTCTTGTTTGACTCTCTAATTCAATTGACACTTCATTACGAGCTCCTTAGGTGACACTGGTATATGGGTAACTGACATGGCATGCATAGACCACCCTACAAGGGGACACAAATATATATATATATATATATATATATATATATATATATATATATATATATATATATATATATATATATATATATTCTTTCTGCAGTTTTAATATTTTTTTGAAACTTATTTAATTTTTGCACCGAGAGGCATATTCTACAGACCAGTATTAGGTTGATGTGTGATTCCGTGCCTAAATTCAACGTGGAGTTGACGTGTGTCACTCTTAAATAATAATAATAAAAAAAGTAAATGAAAATTGTAACCTTTTGCTAAATGAAACGGGTTAAGGAGGAAGGGTTTGCACCTCGAGAGATTTAATCCCTCTTGGCACTTCGTAGAACTGGAGTTAAGATGGGTCTATGCTGGTATATTTTTAAATTATGATGATAATGATTACCATATTTCTGTAGTTTTAATATTTTTTAAAAGCTTACTCTCGTTCTAATTCAATAACTCAACATCAAATTAGACACAAACATTGTCTT
>ML833451.1:81491-110344 GCA_009831015.1 Picea engelmannii
GCCTAATTTGAACTATTGTTGATAGAATAAACTGTTGGCTTGGTCATCCTGTGATAGATATTGAACAATTGGTAAATTTCATTGGCTAATTGACAAAACGTTGACCTTCTTTGTCTATTGCATTGCTTAATTAAACTAACCCTAAAGAAGCTGATGTCATCCTTAGGATATTGACGCAGCACTCTATTGTGTATGAGCAATAAATGACATTTAATACATTGATTTAATTTTCATTAGATGCTATATTATGCCAGTGTTTATTGACAAAGTAACATTATATGCCATTGTCACTATTGCAAAGATTGACTTCGTCAATATTTACTGCTATATATGCTCATATACATTAAAACTTTGATAGTCATCGATCTATGAAGTACTAACCATTATTGCATATATTCGTTTCATTGTTGTCTTGTCTCGCAAGCAGGTGCCTTCTCTGTGGTTATTCTTCAACTGACTATCTTCTTGGCGGTAATCTGTGAAGGGGAAACTAGCCTTAATCCTTTGAGCCTTTTCCTTTCAAAACCCCAGATTGCCAGGGACGTCTCCCTTGGGCTTAGCCACCCTAAATAGAAAGGACCTCCCCATTGTGGTGACATTGGGTGGGGTAGGTCCCTGTTATGCCAGTTTGACCATTATCCTGTAGCATTAAGACCTAAAATACAAACTGAGCGATAACAAATCCCTTGCTGGGATGTGGGGTCTAGCTTTGTCCTCTTTTCTAAGGGGACATGAGAATAAGTCAAGCAACCAAAAATCCTGATGTGCTCGACATTGGGCCTCCTACCAGTGAAGGCCTCCTCTGGAGTCATTTTCCCCAAAATCCTGTGGGGGCTCCTGTTCTGCAGGTAAACTGCAACAAACTCGCCTCTGCCCATAGGTATAGAGGCAAACTCTGATCATGCAACATATATCTCGCTCCACAATCGCCATGTTCTTCCTCTCAGCAACCCCATTCTGCTGGGGGTTGTAAGGCACGATCATCTGTCTTCTGATCCCTGCATGGGCACAAAAGTCCACAAACTCACTGGAGGAATACTCACCTCCGTTCTCTGACCGCAAGACCTTGATCCTCTTTCCTGTCTGGTTCTCCACAAGAGCTTTGAACTCTTGGAGCCTCTTGAAGACTTGACTCTTGGTCTTTGGGAAATAGATCCAAGTCTTCTTGGAGTGGTCATCAATGAATGTGAGATAGTACTCACAATCACCCAAGTATGCCCGAGACACAGGCCCACACACATCTGTGTGTACTAAATCCAGTACCCCAGCTGACCTGCTGTCATTGCTGGGAAAAGACGCCTTGGTAAACTTACCAAGTGCACAACCTCTGCACACATCCCGATGCTCTGAACTGAACTATGGAAAACCTATCACAATGTCTCTTAGTCCTCCAAGAGCCCCATGATGAAGGTGAGCCATCCTCCGATGCCATAACTCACATAATTGATTGTTGCTGTCGCCACTCACTGCCAAAGCGTGAAGTGGCTGAAAAACAATCTGAATAGTTTCCCATCCCTCACTCCAATCACTTGTCCTGAGGTAAGAGAGGACCCCTTAGGGTTTATGAGGACCTCTGTCCCTCTGAAGGACACCTCAAGACCCCTATCCTGTAGGGTGGAAATTGAAATTAGATTCTTCTTCAACTTAGGGACGCAGAGAACATCCCTGAACGAAATAGGTGGCATGCCATCTCTCTGAAAGGTAACCATGCCAATCCCAACAACTTTGACTAAGGTGTCATCACCAAGAGCAATCTGCATCCTGACCTTTGTATCTCTGAGATCAGTAAAATGCTCCCTCAGACCAGTCATGTGGCTCGAAGTCCCGCTGTCTATGTATCAGATACTGGGTCGTCTCAATTGAAGTGCAACAAAGGAGAAAGGCACACTCCCTCTCAAACTGTGTCTGAAAGTCTGCCTCATCTGCTGTAGCTGTCGTACCGCCCTGCTTCTTCTTCCTGTTAGGACACTGTCCAACATAGTGCCCCATCCTCTTACAAGCAAAGCATTTCACTTTGCTCATATCTCTCTTCTGCCCACTACTGCTCTCTTCCTGTGGCTTGGCCCCAAACTTGGGACCTGCCCACTATTGCTCTCTCCCTATGGCTTGGCCCCAAACTTGGGACCTACCCACTACTTCTCTCTCCCTATGGCTTGGCCCCAAAATATAATTTTCAGATCTGTTCATGTGGGATAAGTTGCCCTAGAGGGATGGAACTTATCGAAGTTGTTTGGTATCTTTTCTCCTTGAATTACCTAAAAGTTTGGACTGTTTAGAAGTGAAATATTGTACTCTTTCTGTTGCTATTTTAGACACTATTTCACAACAATCCTAAGGCTAAAAATTCATAGGGTTAAAATCCGGGAAACCTCTAGTCAAACATGTGAAATTTCTGCTTTGCATTAAAATCTGAGATAACAATCTCCAGGCAGAAATTTTACATCTGCATAGTAAGAAAATGCAAGAAGAAAAGCAACCCTCTGAAGTTGGTGTACAAGGAGAATTCAACAACGAGTTGGTTGAAAAATATTCAAATCAGGCAGAAGGTAACATTGATTTGGAGGGCAGAACAAATAACAAAGAGACCCAGTTGGTACAATAGAACTCTAGAGGATATGTGGTTTAAGGAACTCCCTCAACCGAGTGAAGAATCGCCAAGCAAAAGACAAAAAATAGAAGGTAAGCAACATGCTTATTGTGTGTTATCTGTTGTTGGTGGTGAAAATGATGAAGGGAAGAAAACCCTTAGGTGAAGGCAAAGTAGCTTCTATATAGTGAAGCAAGATAGTGCTTCTACAATGAACTAGAACAAGAATCAATGGTATAGAGGGGTTGCATTCTTCAACCAAACTTGAGTCTCATCCGACTAGTGAGTCTGTCAAATAGATGGTCCGTGACATGATTTGTTCTATATTAGTTGCGTTGATTTCATATCATGCAATTCATTTCAAGCGATTGATTGGTAACATAACTTAGAAGTGGGTTGCAAACACCTTTTACACCTTGCTTGGTCCAAATAAGTTGCTTTTATTTTGGGACAAGCAACTATGTTTAATATGACCATTATGGGAGGGTGTTAGAGTAAATATGTGTAACAAGAATTGCGCTTTAAATCTTGAGCTGGCGAGTTTGGATCGGGTCGGCTTCCAAAAGGTTTTTTCCAAGTCGGGCAAAGTGAAACTTGGATGGACCATGTTTGACTCAACGCAAATCAAACTCGCGAGTTCTGTATGGATCACGATTTGATTATCAATCATGCCTCAGAGGTTATAAAACCCTGTTTAAGGGTGATTTCTCTCAATTTTTTCCGCTTGTTTGAGATACTTCTTCTCTACCAATTGATTATGAGTGACAAATAAAGCTACAAGATGACAAAGTGATCCATCTAGGGCCATCCATCGACACTACTAGAAATCTAGGGCATTAAAAACAGTTGGGTTTTTCGGGGTTTTACTTAGCAAGTGATTGTTATGAGCTTCTTTTAGCTTCTTTTTCATCCTTGGAGGTACCCCTATACATTGCTCTCATCATTTATTAGATGTTTGTTATTTAGGTTTACAAGAACATTTTTTAGGAATTCTTAGGGTTTTTTTTGGTATTTTTTGTGGGTTATTTAGGTTTATATTTTGCTATTGTTTTTTCAAGGTCTTAAAGGTTGCCCATATTTCCGACCAATGTATTGGTCCTTGCAATGGTGTTGGCCAAGATGTCAAACGCCAAGCCAGCTTGGCCATTAATAAATGCCGAAATGGAAAATCTCAGAGGTGGCCAAACTTCTTCAAATACCCCTTGTCACCTCTCTCCATTGAATCCTAAATATTGGGCCCAAGTTTTCATGTTCCATTGACACCTCAAAATTAAAGCGAATTGCCACCTTCTCCTCCCATTTCTACAAATTTGAGCATTAGAGGTGGAAATTTCTCTCCGCATACAATCCGGTGCCCAACCTAGGTTGGATGGAACTGGTTGGAAAGAGAATGTCTATAGTCAAGCAAGGAAGGTCGATGCTAATTTTTGATACTATTCTGACATCCCTTTCAACTATGCCATGAGCCCTTGCAATCTATGATTGATGCGATCACTATTGTAGATCCAAGGTTCAAAGCCTTTACATCTGAGAGCCTTAGGAAAAATTTGTTGTTAGTGAGCATTGATGATATCAACCTTATACTTGTCGAGTTTCATTCGTCATGGATAGAATCAAGGTGCACCATCATGAGTGATCGATGGAAAAAGTAGAGGAATCGAACATTGATAAACTTCCTCGGATCTTGTCGAAAGGGAACAATGTTTCTCAAATTAGTGGATACCTCGGACAAGGTTAAGAGTGCCCAACTTATTTATGAAATGATAGAAGTTGTTCAAGAAGTGGGAGAAGAAAATGTTGTACAAATTCTTACTGACAATGCAACTGATTATATGGTTGTTGGTAGACTTTTTGAGCTTAGGCACCCCCCATATTTTGGACCTCTTATGCTGTACATTGTTGAGACTCGGGTACCTTGGAAAGTGGTCCCCTTGTGTTTGTGAGTCTCTAAACACAAAGGGGGAGACTATTACCCTCATTACTTTACTTTATGTTCTAATTTCACTTTGATTTAAGAGTTTAAGTCAAAAGTGAAATATGTCACTTAAGTCATTAAAGTGACATTTAATTCACTTTGTGGGTGTGTTAAAGGACATAAGGCAAACTAAGGAAAGTGGGTTTCCTAAGTGAGATTTTAGGATTAAATCTCACCCATTGATTAGACATGGCTGTATTGGATCTAGGCCATTGACCTTTTAGGGTTTGGCCAAAGAGAGGCTAAAGGAGGGAATAGGGCAAAGATGAGATTCATTCTTCACTTGAGAAGAGAGAAGAAGGAGAAGAGCTCTTGGACGCATATCTTGAGGAGGAGAAGGCGCATGAGGTCAAGGGTTTGGGAGGAGCTTTAGCTTGGCACTAGTCTACCATGGAGTGTCTACCATGGAGTATGGGCTACTTCTTGTGTGAGGGCGCATACATCTAGAGAGCGGCGCAATAGCTTGCGGAGGGGTGCATTCTTGGGAGAAGAGGCGCTCCTTGAGGAGGTTACTTACTTGTTGAGGAGAGGTGCACGTGATGGAGGGTGCATGACAAGGAAGGGCGCACTTTATTGTGGAGTTTTTGCTTGAGGAGGGGCGCACTTAAGCTTAGTGCGCACCTATCCTTGGAGGGAGGCACTCTTAAGAGGAGGGTGCAAGATCAAGGGCAAGGCAAAGGCAAGGCAAGGGTTCAAAGGCACAAGCAAGGTTAAAGGCAAAGCAAGAGGTCAAGGCACTAGCTAAGGAAGAGGGGCGCACCAAGGCAAAGGGCGCCTAGCTTCAAGGGGCTAGAAGGAAAATTTTCAAGGGATTCCAAGGCATCCGAGAAGGGTTGCTATTGTACCAGGTTCACTTGTATATGTTTTTCGTGTTGTACATTTTTCTTTGAGGCCTTCTATATACATCTACTCCAAACTGGTTTTCCCCATGGGGGTTTTTCCAGGGTCATGTTGACCAAAAATTTATGTGTCAATTTCATGCATGCTTAGAATTGTTAGATCAACATTTTAGAGTTGTAAAGATCCGAGGAGTGTTATGTGTTTGAGTTTTATTGCATGTGTTAACATTGGAATGTCAAAACACTTGCAAGGGCACCTCAAACAACACATAACCAATGAAAATTATCAGCAGAAAGTTACCTAATTGTTTGCTGTCCTAAAAGGCAGCAAAGGACAGTTTTGGAAGTTCAAACTTATTGCTAAAATCTGGTCAAAGACAGATTAGTTTTAGCAGCCTGATAGTACCTCAGTTCTCTTCATACATTGCATAGATTTAATGCTTGAGGACATTGGTATATCTGGATACGAGAGGTTGTGGGTAAGGCTTTGTTACTCCAATGGAGTCGCTGAGATGAGAATAATATCTTCAAATAGACACCCTCATCAATGAATGTGGCTGATCTACAAATGTCTCGAAGAAAAAAGACTTTATCCCTGACAAAGGCGCCAAAATATTACAACAAAATCTAGCACCCCCAAATGATGTAAAGTCCCAAGCATCAAGAGGTTAGTCTTGCAACTAAGGAAGGATACCCATTGTCACCACAATAGCTCTTCCTCTCACTTTTGTTTGGCTCTTCTCCAACTCAAGGGGAGCTTCCCTATGAATACGATTGCTAAGGCTATAAAGTGGAGGCACAAGGTGATTTAGTGAAGAGTAAGCCTCAACAAAACAAGGTTGTATTATATGTGGAATAATGAGTGGTGTGAGAAGGAAAAATGAAGGTAGAAACCCCAAGACCAAGTACCTAATCATACCCTGGGAAAATTGAGTCAAGGAAGCATAGATCAAAGAGGGCAAGTGCATGAAGATGTAAGGCATTAGGGGCTACTATGCATGCCACAAATCAACTTTATCTTGATGATTTTTAGAACAAAAAATTAGCTTGGAAGGCTAGAAGTGCCATACTTATGCATTGTCATGAAAGTGAGGTTATGTTTATCTAGAAAAAATGGGTTTATTAGAAAGGTTAACACAACCACGATAGCAATAAGAGGGTTAACATCCTCACATTTTTCTATCCAAATGAAACATGGTTCATTTCAAGGCATTCATAACATGCTACAATGATATGCTAATACAAAAATCAACATGTGAAAACTAAGTGCATAGTGAAAGCCTCACATAAAATGAAATTATACCTCCAATCCTCCATTCAAGCTCCCAGCATATGATGTACAAATGAAGTCAAAGGGGAGAGCTCCTCAATCCCCCAAAGTCTCAACAACCCTTACAATGGACAAAAAACTCCTCTTTATAGAGAGAGTCGTTTCTCTCATACAATAAAATATTATTTTTTGCTAACTAACTCCATGACAAGTCAAAAAAATAATAAAAAAATGGAGTAGTTAAATCCCTCCTCAATCCATGGTTGACCATATCACAACATGTGGACATAACCCTCTCAAGGAGAACTCGACCTCATCCTAAAATACGAAAGGGATAACATGAAAGGTCTCCTAGAGAGGGTGTACTACTAAGAATAGGCATGAGAACTAGGTCAACATTTAAAAGGTCCACAAGAATTCACTCTCCAATAATGGATGCATGCAAAATATAATTAAATAGTCTTCAACCTAGGAGGATCTGCTTAAGGGTCCACCTAGAAGAGGTCACAAACTGTGCTCTTGATCCACAATTCTATATGCAAAATTTAAAATGCAACAACATGATAGATTGACATACAAATAAAACACTGCACAATACAAAATACATAGAGAATGAAAGAGAACAATACTGGAATTGAGAAGTAAATGACCATCTATTGTATTTTCAGCAAGAAGACACCCTTTTTATCAGATTGGGCGATTTGTTTTTACAGCAACAACAAGAGACTTACTGTTTTTATTTGACTGACCTTCTAACAGAAATTATGGAGCGCCTTGTCTTACTGGATTGACGAAGGCTTTTTATTAATTAACTGCTTGACGAATCTAACATGGTAATTATTTATTAGGAAACTGTGATACGTCCTCATGCTGACTGGTGAAGGAAGATGAGCGCCCTCTCTGGTGGCCCAATTCTTCTCTGTTTAGATCCGGAAGCGTCCCCACTTCCGCGAGCAAATGAGGAAATTTGCACTGCATTCTCTCCAATGCTTTCTCGAACTATTTCAGGATCATATCTAAGTGGGCACAACTGATGATGTTTTCCTCTTAATCGGTGCTTGTCCTGCAAGAGCCACACACAAGCTTTCGGGTGAAAGAACAATGGCGTATGAATTTTATGAGGCCTTTGTTTTGCACGCTCTAGTGTAGTTGGTAATGCAACGATTACCTGAAGATGGCACTGAGCGAAAGTGTGGGTATAACGGTGTATTGAGTGTTATTCTTGTTGTTGATGTGCAGATCCCACTCAGTACTGATCAACCAACGCTTCATTATCTGCCTCAACATTTCCCTTAAATACAAGCTCTCTGAAGAACAACGGGTGTGTCCAATACACCATGTCTGATTAATTGCTTCAACTAAGAAGGGATGCCTCTGCAGATGATTTTGCCCCGCTATATTGCATTTGCTAGAATTCTGTTTGGCTGAAGCTTTCTCAATAATTTGTTTGGCAAAAGAGGAAATGCCAGGCAAAGTGTTATAATATGCTAGCACTTGCGTTGGAGTACATAACCTGCTGGTGGAGACTACTGGAACAAAAACTTGTTTTGGCATAAGAAATGTTGGAGATGCACAAGGAAAAGATGAAGGTGGAGTAGGGCCTGAATTGAGAAGTTGGTCAGGTTGGCGTGCTATCACATCAACCTCTTAGGGAGCGAGGTAGTATGAAGGGGCATTGGGAAAAGAGGCTTTCAGAATGAGATCAATGGTGTGCTCAATAGAGGAAGATGGGGGCAGTCTTGTGGGTTGGGGAAAGGCATTGACAACTTCTGGGAGTGGGGGAGCCATGTCCTGAGATGTTGGGTTGGTCAGATGGTTTGGTTTAATGGGGTGCACCAAACAAAAGGAAACATATTTGTTTAGATTTACTTGCTTAATGGCTGCTTGTCCGATCAGAGGATGTGTGGAGTGAGGGGTAGAGGAGGTGAGAACATAAGTGCATCCCTCATGTTGCATGTGGTATTTATGGAATTTAGCATGATAAGCAATGTTTCGGGCCTGTTGGTAGGGGAGTCCAAGTAACAGATCAACACAATCTAAAGGAGAAACATCACACACCACATTATCCTGGAAAGGGCCAATAGCGAAGGTCATTGCACATCACCGAGAGACAGTGAGGCGCGATCCTTCCTTTTGTACCCATCCGAGCTGATATGGTTCAGGGTGCGGAGTAGTTGAGAGTTGTAAGCGTTGGACCAAGTCCTGGGAGATGAGGTTCTTTTGGCTTCCGTTGTCTAGTATGAGAGTAGCGAATTCATGATTAATTTGACAATTGTGGGTAAATAGGGGCACATGCGAGGTTTTGTGTTCATTGGTGGTCATCATAATTAGAGATGGGTCAACTTCTGTCGGATTTTCAAGAGAAACGACTTCAGGAGGGTCAGGGGAATCAAACTAAGCGACCTTTGCAAAAAGAGTGTGTTGGGGCGAAGGTTTTGAAGTGCCCGATAGTTGGCAGAAGCATGCGAGTTGGTCTTGTGGAAGGTACACCAAGGCGTCGTTCGAGGTGTGGAGCTGCTAATAGGGGTAACCTGAGAAGGGACATCAGTAAAAGGGTCATATTTGGGTTGGAGTGAGCGGATTCGAGGAGCCACTTTACGCTCGACAACCAAGGCCTACAGAAAAGCCTTGTCCAAGGGAGAACTCTCAAACAAATCAACCTCATGATAGATGCTTAGCAATAAGCCAAAATTGAACTTGACAATCAATACCTCTTCTGGATCGGTGATGTGGAGCTGGATGCGCAATTTGCAGAAGATGTCGATGTATCCTTGTATGGATTGATTGGCCAGTTGCCGGAGCTGCAACCATCTGGCGAGGAGGTTCTATCGATAGCCTGGTGGGTAAAAGTGCTCTCTCATAGCCTAGAAAAATCCATCCCACGTCGTAATGTGTAGTGTCTGTGTCTCGACCGGGTTGCCTCTATCCATGACCCAGGAATAAGTCTCCAACTGAGTGTCCCACTATGTCTGTGCAATTCCCTCGAGTTATAGACTGGCGATCTGAAGCTTCATGTCTTCCGTCATCTCATGACATGTACGAAAGTATGTGGAAAGATTGTGAAGCCAAGGGTTGACCTTCTCGCCATTCATTTGGCCAACAAACTTCGATAATTGAAAGCGCGTATTGAGCTGCATGGGTGTTGGAGCTCTGCGCTGTTGCAGACGGAGTAGCTCCTCGAGAGCCATCGTTAAATCCTGAATTGGAGTTGTGGCAATGGATGCAGAATCCTCTGTAGACAACTCTCTTCGCGACGACATAATTTTCATTCACCAGAATGTCGATTTGTCATTGGATGCTAGAGAATGGTGAAAGATTAACGTGTTGGCAGCCCCGAGGAGGGCGCAATGGAAGTCATGAGAAGGACATCTGGCTCTAAGATTTTTTTTTTTGTTGGATGGCCTCTCTTCTCAATTTCGTGGTTGAGCAGAAGTTGGCTTGGATTCAGGCTCTGATACCAATTGATCCGTAATTCTATATGCAAAATTTAAAATGCAACAACATAATAGACTGGCATACAAGAATAAAATGCTGCACAATACAAAATACATAGAGAATGAAAGAGAACAATTCTGGAATTGAGAAGTAAATGACCATCTATTGTATTTTCAGCAAGAAGACACCCTTTTTATTAGATTGGGCCATTTTTGTTTACAGCAACAACAAGAGACTTGCTGTTTTTATTTTTGATTGACCTTCTAACAGAAATTATGGAATGCCTTGTCTCACTAGACTGACGAAGGCTTTTTATTAATTAATAGACTGATGAAACTAACATGCTAATTATTTATTAGGAAACTGTGATACGTCCTCATGCAGATTGGTGAAGGAAGATGAGCGCCCTTGTTGAATTTAAAGCAGCTGCAAGAGCCATTCTCCGGGAGGATGGCAAAGACCCTAGCCAAGATCTAGGGTCCCCAGTGCACTCTTGGGGTTCTTGGTCCGGGACCAAACAGTTAGTGCCATGGCAAAAGACCCTTGTAAGGGCCCCCAATAGATGACTGGGGTTCTTGGTCTGGGACCAAGCAGTGAAGACCCTTGTGAGGCCCCCCAGTAGATAACTGGGGTTCTTGGTCTAGGACCAAGCAGTTAAAGTCCCTAGATATGTCTAGGGCCCCTGGACATGTTCCAGGGTACCCATGTCTGGGACATGGATTGATCCTTGGTCTTGTACCTTGGTGGATAAGACCCCAGAGATGTTCTGGGGCCACCTGATCTTTGATCAGGTATTTGTTGGTATATGACCCTCTTTGAAGGTGGGCATGACCACATGAGGGATGTATCCCATATGCAGTGATGATAAAGTTAAAAAGGTCACCTTGAGAATGAATGGACAATAAGTGCCACCAAGTCACCTCTCCTAAACCCCCTTTCACCCTTGCTTGTGTTTTTTGGGGTTTTGTTTTTTCTTTAGGGGTTAATGTGAAAATATTAATTAAATGTTTATTATCACATGTTTAATTAATATTTATATTAATTAAACATGTTATTTTAATTATTATTTTTATTAACCTACCCTAGCCTAAAGTATAAATAGAAACCTACCCCTCTACCTTAAAAACACTCTCATGTCATCTTCCAAAAGTGAGCGGATCTCCTCTTGTGTGTTGCGGCCCTCCTTTGCAACAATAGTTGAGCTCTTGTAACAATTCGATCCTCCAGGTTTCAGCCTCTTGGTCATTGCAACCTTGTCTAGGGATGAGACAAGGGTTATCAAAGTTTTGAAGTGCTGTTTTTGCTGTGTCTACCTGTGGGTTGAAGTTTGAAGCTGCCTACACCTTCCTCTAGTGAAGATCTGTTTGAGCCATGGCCTTTCTAGTGTAGATCTGGCCCCTCTCTTTGAGCCATGACTCCTCCAACATAGATCCGACCCCTTCTCATTGAGCTGTGACTCCTTCAGCACAGATCTGGCCCCTATCCATTGAGCCGCGGCCCTTCTAAGCTGGCTGTAACCCCTGCTACCTCTTCTTGCATGAGGGTTTGGGTCCTTGGAATTTCTGTGTGTGTGAGGGTTTAATCACATAAATTTCAGTGTGGTGCTTCAGTGGTTTCTCTTCCTTGGTGGCAAGTAAGTCTATTCATCTCTTGGCAAGAGATCTAACCTTTATCGTAGATCTGTGATCCTGAATTTTTTCTGAGCATAATTACAAGTGACATTACATCTCTTGTGTGTGGCATGGACTCCTTCAGAGGTAAGACTACAAGGTAAGTGACCTGTTCAGTTTACTATTATTTAGATATGTTGTTCTTTGTTTCTGAAGTTGTTTAAATGTTATAGTCTGCTCATTACTTAGATCTATATTAGATTTGGAGATTGGTTTTCGTTTTTATCTGTATAGATCTATATCAGTTTTGTAGATTAGATCTGGATTTTGATCTATATCATTAATTAAATCTGTTTAGATCAAAAAGAGTGTTTGTTTGATTAATCTAGATCTATTTCTATTATCTTGTCTTTGGGTTTAGATGAATCTAGTTACTGCCAGGTTAGATCTGAGTGTTGTACACACTCATAATTTTGTTTAAAGATTCAAAGCTTATAGTTGTTCTTTCTCTGATCTGATTTACTTTGTTCAACAGTTCAGTATAGTATTGATTAATTGTTCTATTGTTTTTCTAGGTAACTGAAATTTGAAAAGACAGTAATTTTCTGCCCTACTTCCCTAATTCTAACATGGTATTAGAGCTAAGGGTGTGAAGAGAGCTCAAGGATATAATCTTGAGCGTGCACAGATCCACTTTGTTAGGGTTGTTTTGCAGAGATCAACCATCTAAACTAATTCAGATCTCAACATGGCCCCGACATCAGTGAAAGTTGAAGGCAAACTTATAAGGGCCTCCAACTTCAGTGCTTGGAAATCCAAGATAGTAAACATTCTTGAAGAGAATGAACTAGAAGAGCTGATTATTAGGGTTATTGAAGAACCCACTTCAAACACAGCCAGGGCAACATATAGGAAGAAACAAACCAAGGCTAAGAGAATCATTTTTGATTCTGTTAAGGATAACATGATGCCCATCATTGGTCACCTAAGGACTGCCAAAAAATGTTTTGATGCTTTGGCAAACCTCTATGAAAACAAAGCACCAACTCGGAAAAGAATATTGAAGAAACAACTACGTACTTTGAGAATGGGAAAAGATGATTCAGTTGCTACCTTCTCCAAAATTGCTCAAACTAAAGATCAACTTATTGCAATAGGAGTTTCGGTAAATGATGATGACCTTGTGCAAACTGCTTTTGATGGAATTCCTGAGTCCTGGGGAGTCTTTCTTGCATCTGTAAATGGAAGAGAAGTCCAGCCTAACTTTGACAGATTATGGCATGACTTCTTAGAAGAAGAAGGAATACTTAAAAGCAAAAATGAGTCTTCACTTCTAAGAGATCAGGCCCTTTCAGCGAAAACCAAGAAATGAAAGAAGTTCTTTCAAGCTAAAGGCAAAGGTAAGAAACCTCAAGGTAGGTTATCTCACCTCAATCCTCATTTATCTAAAGTTAAATGTTTTAACTGCAATAAGCTAGGACATTATGCAAGAGATTGCAGGAATCTTCCATCTCAACAGAAAAGAAGAGGAAGATTCCAAGCCTCAGTTGCCACTGAAGAGGCTAAACCTTAAGAGGAGCCTCAAAGAAGACAAACCAAGGCTGCCACCAAAGAGCAAGAACAACAAAGAGAATATTATCTTATCTCAGCTCTTTCTGGCACTATTACCAAGTCAAAGGAGATTTGGTTAACAGATAGCGGTGCTTCCAGACACATGACAGGTTGCAAACAAAACCTTGCAAACTATTAAAACAAGAAATTCAAGGCAAAGGTAGAACTAGGTGATGATGACACCTATGACATAAAAGGTTTTGGATCTACCTCTTTCCGATTTCACTCAGGTAATATCTTTCACATTGATGAAATTCTTTATGTTCCTGGTCTAAAGAAAAAATTAATCTCTGTTCTAGTTTTAGAAAGTAAAGGCTATTCAATAGCTTTCTCCAAAGGGAAGGGCCTCTTGTGGTCCTCAAATGAAGATATAAACACTGCTATAACTATTGGAACTCGTGAGAGTGGACTCTATAAAATTTCAGGTCAGGTTGTTCAAGCTTTAGTTCACGAGACGGTAAATCCCTGTGAGCTTTGGCACAAAAGACTTGGACATCTCAACTACAACGCACTTCTAGGTTTGCAAAAGATGGAGACAGGTACGCCAGTATTTTCTTTTGAGCATGATAGTGTTTGTAAAGGTTGTTCACTTGGTAAGAATATAAAGAAACCCTATCCTCTCAGTAATAAAAAGTCAAATGGCATTTTAGACCTAATTCATTCTGATCTTTGTGGGCCCATGACTGCCCCTTCTATGAATGGTTGTATTTATTATGTCATTTTTATTGATGATTGTTCACTTAAAACTTGGATTTATTTCTTAAAGACTAAAGATGAATCTTTTAGCAGATTTCAAGATTTCAAGAATCTTGTTGAAAATCAAACAGGCAGACACATCCGAGTTTTCAGAACAGATAACGGTAAAGAATTTGACTCCAAATACGATGAACTTTGTCGGGCTTCTGGAATTAAGAGGGAGCTAACTGTGCCATACAACCCTCAGCAAAATGGGGTTGCTGAAAGAAAGAATAGAACTATCTGTGAAGCAGCCAGGGCCATGATGTATGACCAAAACCTACCTTTATCTCTCTGGGCCGAGGCTGCCAGTACTGCAGTCTACATTCAGAATCGATGTCCACACAAAGCCTTTGAAGCGAAAACTCCTGAAGAAGTTTTCACCGGAATTAAGCCCTCAGTTGATCATTTGAGAATCTTTGGCAGTCCAGTCTATATTCATATTCCAAAAGAGAAGAGGACTAAGCTAGATCCCTCCGGAAAGAAAGGAACTTTTGTGGGATACAGTGAAACCTTAAAAGCTTACAGGATTTATATCCCAGGTCAAAAGTTCATCGAAGTAAGCAGACGTGACTTCATGAAGAAGTAGCTTTTCGTCGGCCCAGAGAACTTCCATGTGATTCAGAGGAGCAGGAAGCTCTACCACTTGATTCTCCAGATTCTCCTCTTCCAGATGAGTAGAGGGAGGAAACCTCAGAACTTCCAGTGGACCTCTTAAGGGATACTATTGAGTTTCCAATGGAGATACCTCCTGTGAAAAGGAAACCAGCCTGGTGTCGGGAAATATTGAAAGAAGCAGAAAAACATTCAGCTCCCAAGGGCACCTTCAGAGAAAACAAGAAACCAGATAAGTACTCCGGTCTCATAGCTAATTTAAATACCGTGATTGATTTAGAACCTTCCACATTTGTAGAAGCCTCCAAACATCAAGTGTGGAAAGATGCTATGAATAAAGAATATGATTCTATTCTAAAGAATGATGTATGGACCGTAGTTCCTAGACCTCATGGCAAATCAGTAGTAATTTCAAAATGGATTCATAAGATAAAGCATACAATAGATGGCGGTATTGAGAAATACAAGGCGAGATTCGTGGCTCGTGGTTTCTCTCAGAAAGAAGGAATTGACTATGACGAGATTTTTGCTCTAGTTGCCAGGTATACTTCAATTAGGATTATTATCTCTCTTGCAGCAGTTTTTGGTTGGAAACTTCACCAGATGGACGTTAAGATTGCTTTTCTTAATGGTGAAGTTGAGCAAGAAGTATATATTGAGCAACCTGAAGGTTTCGTGATACGTGATAAAAGATCTCATGTGTGCAAACTCAAGAAAGTCCTGTACGGGTTGAAACAAGCTCCGAGAGCTTGGTATGGTAGAATAGACAGTTTTCTACAAAGTCTTGGATTCACCAAGAGCATAGCAGATCCAAATCTTTAAATAAAGATTGTTCAAAATCATCTAGTTATCCTAGTCTTATACGTGGATGATCTGTTCCTCACTGGAGAGGAAAACTTGATAGCTCAGACTAAGAGGGAGCTTTCTGCAGAGTTTGAAATGAAAGACTTGGGGTTCATGCACTATTTTTTGGGCTTGGAGGTTTGGTAGAAACTAGGAGAGATCTTTCTGTCACAGGGTAAATATGCAGTTGATGTGATCCGCAGATTTGGCATGATGGACTGCAAGTCCATGACTACTCCAATGATCTCTAACCTAAATAAACTATAGGATCAAGTTACAGGTTCAGATCCTGAAGATCCCACCTTATATCGACAGATCATTGGATCTTTGATGTATCTCGTACATACGAGACCAGACATTTGTTATGCGGTAAATACTCTTAGCCAGTTCATGTGTGAACCGAAGCATATACATATGGTTGCTGTGAAGCATATTCTGAGATATGTTTGAGGAACTATAGCTTATGGTCTCAGATGCACTTCCAGTGGAGGTGTAATGCTCCATGGTTTTACAGATTAAGATTGGATGGGCAGTACAGTGGATCGGAAGAGCACTTTCGGATATTGCTTTAGTTTGGGTTCGACAATGATTTCCTGGTCCAACAGGAAACATGGCTCCATAGCCCAAAGCATTGCAGAAGAAAAATACATTGCCGCAAGTGCTGCTAGCAGAGAAGCAGTGTGGCTTAGGAAGCCACTTTCAGACTTGTTCAATTTAGAACTTGAACCCACAATCATTCATTGTGACAATCAGAGTTGTATAAAGCTCACCAAGAATCCCGTGTTTCACGACAGATCGAAACACATTGAGATGAGATACCACTATGT
This sequence comes from Picea engelmannii, assembly GCA_009831015.1. Classification (NCBI taxonomy): domain Eukaryota; kingdom Viridiplantae; phylum Streptophyta; class Pinopsida; order Pinales; family Pinaceae; genus Picea; species Picea engelmannii. The sequence continues at coordinate 97,839 of ML833451.1, forward strand.
CCGGGACATGGTTCAGAAGAACGTTCTCAGCGTTCATTATGTTCCGACGACAGAACAGACGACAGATATTTTTACCGAGCCACTGTCCCTGACAAAGTTTGTATACTTTCGTGACAAGCTTGGTGTAGCTGAGAATGCCTCTCTTGCTGAGAGGGAGTGTTGAATTTAAAGCAGCTGCAAGAGCTATTCTCCGGGAGGATGGCAAAGACCCTAGCCAAGATCTAGGCCCCCCAGTGCACTCCTGGGGTTCTTGGTCTGGGACCAAACAGTCAGTGCCATGGAAAAAGACCCTTGTAAGGCCCCCCAGTAGATGAATGAGGTTTTTGGTCTGGGACCAAGCAGTGAAGACCCTTGTGAGGCCCCCCAGTAGATAAATGGGGTTCTTGGTCTAGGACCAAGCAGTTAAAGTCCCTAGATATGTCTAGGGCCCCTGGACATGTTCCAGGGTACCCATGTCTGGGACATGGGTTGATCCTTGTTATGAACATAAAATATACATAAATAGATATTCATAACATAATAATAGTTAATAAATAATAATTATTAATAATGAAAGGTCATGTCTCAAAGGACATGACTATTGGTAAAGGGCACCCCTGCGTGGGTATATAAGCAGGCCCTCATTCTCAATTGTAATCATCTCATTATCTCATATTATATCTTATTATTCATTACATATATATTTGTCCATATGGATTTGGTTACTATATTCTAGATATTTTGGGATTAATCTTGTGTGAGCGAACTTTGTTCGTCTCAATCCTTGGTCTTGTACCTTGGTGGATAAGACCCCAGAGATGTTTTGGGGCCACCTGCTCTTTGATCAGGTGTTTGTTGGTATATGACCGACCCTCTTTGAAGGTGGGCATGACCACATGAGGGATGTATCCCATATGCAGTGATGATAAAGTTAAAAAGGTCACCTTGAGAATGAATGGACAATTAGTGCCACCAAGTCACCCCTCCTAAACCCCCCCCCCTTCACCCTTGCTTGTGTTTTTTGGGTTTTTTGTTTTTTTAGGGGTTAATGTGAAAATATTAATTAAATATTTATTATCACATGTTTAATTAATATTTATATTAATTAAACATGTTATTTTAATTATTGTTTTCATTAACCTAGCCTAGCCTAAAGTATAAATAGAAACCTACCCCTCTATCTTAAAAACACTTTCATGTCATCTTCCAAAAGTGAGCAGATCTCCTCTTGTGTGCTATGGCCCTCCTTTGCAAGAGTAGTTGAGCTCTTGTAACAGTTTGACCCTCTAGTTTTCAGCCTCCTGGTCATTGCAACCTTGTCTAGGGATGAGACAAGGGTTATCAAAGTTTTGAAGTGCTGTTTTTGCTGTGTCTACCTGTGGGTTGAAGTTTGAAGCTGCCTACACCTTCCTCTAGTGCAAATCTGTTTGATCCGTGGCCTTTCTAGTGTAGATTTGGCCCCTCTCTTTGAGCCGTGACTCCTCCAGCATAGATCCGGCCCCTTCTCATTGAGCCGTGACTCCTTCAGCACAGATCTGGCCCCTATCCATTGAGCCGCGACCCTTCTAAGTTGGCTGTAACCCCTGCTACCTCTTCTTGCATGAGGGTTTGGGTCCTTGGAATTTCTGTGTGTGTGAGGGTTTAATCACATAAATTTCTGTGTGGTGCTTAAGTGGTTTCTCTTCCTTGGTGGCAAGTAAGTCTATTCTTCTCTTGGCAAGAGATCTAACCTTTATGGTAGATCTATGATCCTGAATTTTTTCTGAGCATAATTACAAGTGACATTACATCTCTTGTGTGTGGTATGGACTCCTTCACAGGTAAGACTACAAGGTAAGTGACCTGTTCAGTTTACTATTATTTAGATCTGTTGTTCTTTGTTTTTGAAGTTGTTTAAATGTTATAGTCTGCTCATTACTTAGATCTATATCAGATCCGGAGATTGGTTTTAGTTTTGATCTGTATAGATCTATATCAGTTTTGTAGATTAGATTTGGATTTTGATCTATATCATTAATTAAATCTGTTTAGATCAGAAAGAGTATTTGTTTGATTAATCTAGATCTATTCCTATGATCTTGTCTTTGGGTTTAGTTGAATCTAGTTACTGCCAGGTTAGATCTGAGTGCTGTACACACTCATAATTTTGTTTAAAGATTCATAGCTTCCAGTTGTTCTTTCTCTGATCTGATTTACTTTGTTCAACAATTCAGTATAGTATTGGTTAACTGTTCTATTGTTTTTCTAGCTAACTGAAATTTGAAAAGACAATAATTTTTTGCCCTACTTCCCTAATTCTAACGGCCCTCTCTGGTGGCCGAACTCTCCAAGGTGCACGAGAGATAAAACAATAAAATATTCCTCTTAGGATATTTCTCCATAACCAATCTCCTAAAATAGCAAATGGTCCTCAATGCATGTAACCAATCCACATGTGTGAATCCCAAGGCAACCAACCCCATGGATGAATGTGCAAGGTGCCAAGTAGATGGATCACTCCACAAGAAATGAAGTAGTCAAACCTAAAAATAGTGAGTGGACCATCTCCAACAAGACAAATCCAAGGAGATAAGGGCGAATTAGGGTTTTGACTCATGCCAAAATACCATGAAACAATACAATATATACCTCTAAGAATATGCTCTAAATATAGTAAGAAGAATAAGCAAGAGCATGCAAAAGAAACACGTGTGGCCCTTTAAGTATGCCACATGCCTCTTAATAAAATCCCTCCATAACCACCTCAAATAAAGTAATATATGTGCCAAGTCAAAGAGGTGAGAGCACTCTCCAATGAAGGTCAAATGATGACAAGTGTAACTGAAATATCCATGTAATAATGATGAGAGAGCACCTAGGAGAGGTGCCCCCTAGAAAACCGTGTCATGTAACTACCTCAACCGCCCAACAAGTAATAAAATATCTACATGTGAAGTGCGCCCTGGGAAGAAGTGCCAAGGTGGTTAGAACTCTTCAATATCCATGCCAAAACCATGTATTATTTCCATATCACTTCACTAATATTCACACTCCAAAAATATAATGCTCTAATCCCCAATTACAAATGATTGGACATAAAACTCCTCTGTATAGAGAGGTAGCTTCATCTCTCTTACAATAAACAAGTAATTGTTTTCCTAGATCCATTAGTTCTCCTAGGAATAACAATAAAATATTCTCCTAAACAATTTTCTTACTAAGAATAACAAAGAGTTGTTGAAATCCACTTTCTTCTCCAAGAAGAAATGATAAAATATACCTATCTCCAAGGAAAACAATATAATAATGCTATCATACATAGCCATGTCATGATACAAGTCAAACAATAACACAATAATGAGTGGTTAGGCAACAACCTCCAAAAATAGCACAAGGAGAGTGGGATGCCTCCCAAAGTGGTAGTTGACCATGTCAAATGTTCCATAAAATGATAAATAAATGCCTCAATGGTTCACCTTCCAAGATGCATGACCAAGAAAACATTAAAATACTCCATGACATAGAAGAATGTTCTCCATGGTCCACCTAGAAGAAATGTTCAAGTGTGCCCTCCAAGATGCATGAATAAAGAAAATAACATAATACTCCCTCTAAGAGAGCACTCCTCAAAATAGCAAGTGTGGCACCACAAGGTGCATGAATATGTGTGCATTAATTATCCTCCATGAAGCATGTGTGGGTCTCATGAGTGGTATGTTCCATCATATAAAGGTGTGCAAAGACTGTGTCAACAATGAACTCCTTCCTATGTGTGAACTCTAAAGTAGGTTGGTCCACTACTAATACATAGAAAAGTGTCCAAGGTGCCTTCAATAAGTGGAGCGCTTCACATGCAAGGCTGGTCAAAGGTCTTGGGACCTTCGGCGACCTCCCAAAATAGAAAGATTATCTTTGGTTCTTTCTCCAATGTGAAACCACCTCAACCTTATCCAAGTTGACCATGTCAATTCCCCAATAAAATATGCTCCAAGGTGGTTACAACTCCTCAGAACATGTGCAAGAGGGTAAGATAAGAACCCATCGAATCCTGAGACCAAGGGGATGGCCTCTCCACACGAGCAAATAATAATGAAATATTTGTGATTTGCCTCAACATGTGTGCCATTAGAGGGATGCGCTCCATCCAAGTGTTGTACCATGTAATAAAAGTTGTTCTTTCTAGCAAAACCCCACCATAGTACTAAGATAAGCGCCTATCAAAAAATAAAATATAAGGCTTGTTACCCACCAAGTTGCACCAGGATGGACTTGCAAGTTGACTTGCCAAAGTTAAACAAGATACTTGTTCAAATTCAGAGTTAAGAAATCCATCTGGCCATTATGGTCCATTTTCTTTTTCTTCTCTATCACATTTCCATACCCCCCACGAGGAATTGTAATAAGATGACTTTAGCATAATGAACTTGTAAAAGGCTTAGCCTCCTAAGACTTAATCATGAGTGCATTACTCTAGAGTGTTTTTTTTTACTTATTGATTATTTCTTGCTTGAACTGTTTTTTAAGTGAGTTATAAATTTTGAGTTTTTTCACACATCACCTCAAAAGCTGGAGTGTGTATTGATGATTAAGCTGGAGTGTGTACTGATGGTTAGGCCTTAGTGTATGTTATCTAAGTCAAGATTCTAATGTATATTACCATGCTAAGCATCCGCCTAGAGTCTCATGGAAATGCAACAAGTCCCCCCTAGGTTTTTTAATGTTTTATGCAAAAATAAAATTTCCCACAAAATCGAGATATTTTAATTGTATTGATGAATAAATTAAAAAATTAGTACTAGGAGGCATTATATGCCTTAGGGGTATTCAGTTTTGTTGATATTATGGTAGCTTCGGGAGGTATGAACCTCTATTGTGACCTTTGACATGATGAGAATGTTCCGGAAGAAAGAAAAGAAATGAAAGTAACCCTAGATGAGATGTCGGTTGAAGAAAGATAATTAATATGAATTAATTAGTACCCAGAATGAGAAGTCGGCCCAGGCAAATCTGCCAGGAATACTATAAATACAGGGCACCAATCTCTCATTTGACACACTTCTTAGAATCATAGAAAGCCACTTCTGCGCATTGCGGTCTAGCAGTTTTGTGCACAAGTCCTGGGGAAGGTGCTGCGCTAGTTTTGGGTTGGACTCTCTGATAAGCTTTGGTTACTTCTTGCTTGGTGCATTAGCCTTGCTTGGCTATTGGATTGCTACCAGGATTCTTCTCTCTGTCAAGGTCAAGGTGCTCGGAGGGTGGCTTCGGCCTATGGTTGGGTGACAATAGTGATATTGTCAATGGTAAAACGAGCACATTCTTTCATATTCTAATAGGTTATGGGCGCACACTTCCTTCATTTAGTCTAACCGCTGGAAGGAAGCATAGCCATTAGGATACTGAGCTCGCTGAGGAACTGCCGCTAGGGTTACTAGCAGGAGCAACTTCCAAAACACTGCTGCTAGGGTTACTAGCAGGAGAAGTTGCAGAAACCCTAAATCTCAGATCCGACACCTTGTGATGGAGCATCTCGCTCAAGGAGAAGATATTCAAATGCGCCCTGGTTCAGTGCACCCTTTGGCTCTCTCAGAAGACATAAACGTCAGAGTTGAAGTTTTGGATCAAGGCATGATCAACTACCAGTCAATCGAAGACACGAGTGAAAAGATCAGTCTTCTACACTACTCAGCACTCACTGGAACGATTAAAGATGACATGTGGATAATCGATAGTGGAGCTTCTAGGCACATGATGGGAGATCAAGCCAGACTCTCAAATCTAAATGAGAAGAAGAGATCGTATAAGGTAGAGCTTGGAGACAAAAACACTTACCCAGTCGAAGGATTTGGACAAGCCTTCGTCCAGTTGAAAACATGTAACAATGTTCATTTAAGCAATGTTTTATATGTACCTGGTTTAGAAAAGAATCTTGTATCGATATCTTGTCTAGAAGACAAAGGAAACATAATAGCTTTCGTAGATGGAAAGGTGTTATCTTGGCATAAAGACTCCAGCATAGAGAATGCTAGGGTTATTGAAAGTCGTGAAGGAAATCTATATAGACTACTAGAACAAAATGAAGAAGCTCTCGTACATGACGAAGTCAATCCCAATGAACTCTGGCATAGAAGGTACGCTCATATTAATTATCAAGCATTACCTTTTCTCAAAAGGATGGTTGAGGGAATACCAGAATTGCAATCCACACATGAAGGAATTTGCAAAGGATGTGCTCTTGGGAAGAATATCAAGAAACCATTCCCAAGTAACAACAATAGATCTAAGGAGATTCTAGATCTGATACACTCAGATGTTTGCGATTCGATGCCAGTCAGATCTCTAGGAGGATCTCTTTACTACCTAATCTTCATAGATGATTATTCAAGAAAGACCTGGTTATATCTACTGAAGACAAAAGATGAAGTATTCAACAAGTTTCAAGAATTCAAAGCAGAGATAGAGAACCTCACAAAGAAGAGGATCAAAACATTAAGAACGGATAATGGAGGAGAATACACCTCGAAGGAATTCGTTGCATTCTACAAATCGACAGGGATTAGTAGGGAGCTGACTGTTCCTCATAATCCTCAACAAAATGGTGTAGTAGAAAGAAAGAACAAATCTATCGAAGAAATAGTAAAAGCACTACTAAATGATCAAGGTTTATCCATGTTCTTATGGGAAGAAGCAACCATGACAACAATATATGTGCAAAACAAAAGTCTTCATCGCATATTGAATGACATGACTCCAGAAGAAGCCTTCTTAGGTAAGAAACCTAATGTGGAAAACCTAAGAATATTTGGATGTCCTGTTTACTCTCACATTCCCAAGGACAAAAGGAATAAACTAGAACCCTCGGGAAAGAAGGGGATATTCGTGGGGTATAGTGATTCATCCAAGGCTTATAGAATCTATATTCTGGAACAACATATGATCGAAGTCAACAGAGATGTGACATTCAATGAAAAGATGGCTTTCAAGAAATCCATAGAAGAAACTATAGAAGAAGAAGAGAATGAAGAACCTATTGAAGAAAGCACAAAAAACCAAAATGACGAAAAGGAACAACCTGATCATCCTATGCAACCATGTGAGACCATTGCTTCAGACACTGTACCTAAGACCAGGAAACGACCAGCGTGGCTTGAAGCTACCTTACACGACACAGAAAGACTCAAGGTTCTAGAAGGAACATTTAGAAAAAGTAAGAAGCCTAAAAGGTTCTCAAGTTATGCAGCATATATGACGAGGCTTCTAGATGAAGAACCTACCACATTTGAAGAAGCAGTTCAAAAGAAACAATGGAAAGAAGCTATGATGGAACAACACCAATCCATTATGAAAAATGATGTATGGGAAATTGTACCTAGACCTAAAGAAAAATCAGTGGTAACTTCAAAATGGGTATATAAGATCAAACATGTAGTAGACGAAAGCGTGGATAAATATAAAGCAAGGTTCGTACTAGAGGGTTCTCCCAGAAGGAGGGAGAAGATTATGACGAAACTTTTGCTCCGGTTGCTAGATATACTTACATTAGAGCTATCATATCTCTTGCCGCTTCCATGAGATGGAACTTACATCAGATGGATGTAAAGACAACTTTCCTAAATGGAGCAATCGAAGAAGTATATATTGAACAACCTGAAGGGTTTGAAGTACATTCCAAAGACACTCACGTGTGCAGATTAAAGAAAGATTTATATGGACTCAAGCAAGCTCCAAGGGCTTGGTATGCCAGAATGGATAGCTATCTAATGAGACTTGGTTTCTCCAAAAGTCATGCAGATCCAAACCTTTACTACAAAGTCGTGGACAATGCACCTGTAATTCTACTACTATATGTTGACAATCTATTCATAACAGGTGAAGAGTCTTTCATCATCCAGTGCAAAAAGGAAATAGCTTTTGAATTTGATATGAAAGATCTAGGTCTCATGCATTATTACTTGGGACTATAAGTATGGTAGAAGCATGGTGAAGTATTCCTTGGACAAGCAAAGTACGCAATAAAGATTCTTCAGAAGTTTGGAATGATGGATTGCAAATCCATGGACACTCCTATGACTACAGATATAAGAAAAGTAAAAGATTCAGATTCTGATATAGTAGATTCATCACTATATCGACAATTAATTGGGTCATTGATGTATTTGGTAAATACTCGACCAGACATTTGCTTTGCCGTGAATACACTAAGCCAGTTCCAGGTGGAACCTGGGCATGAGCATTGGATAGCTGCAAAGTATGTCCTAAGATATATTCGTGGGACAATAAACTATGGCTTAAGATATACCGCATTCAGTGATATACAGCTTCATGGATTCACAGATTTAGATTGGGCAGGAAGTGCAGAAGACAGGAAGAGTACTTTAGGAATGTGTTTCAGCTTGGGCTCCGCTATGATATCTTGGGGTAGTAGGAAACAAAAGTCTGTCGCACTCAGCACAACAGAAGTAGAATATATCGCAACATGTGAAGCACGCACAGAAGCAATATGGCTGATGAAGCTAATCTCCGATTTATTTGATCAGGTTGCAGATTCGACCATAATACATTGTGACAATCAGAGTTATATAAGACTATCAGAACACCCAATGTTTCATGAAAGGTCGAAACATATTGAGATCAAATACTACTTTATTCGAGATAAAGTCCAGGAAGGAGAAGTAAAACTCCAGTATATCCCCACAGATGAGCAGACAACAGATATCCTGACAAAGCCTTTGTCCAGAATAAAGTTTGCATATTTCCGAGACAAGATGGGGATCGTGGAAATAACTCCCTTAGTTGAAAGGGAAGAAATGACTCTCCAGGTTGGGAGGGAGCACTGGCATATTATTAAATTGAGGACATTCATTTTCAAGATTGAAAAATAGTCCAACTTGGGCGGATTCTTTCCAGTTCAAAAAGTGGATTGAGATTTCTGATGGACAGACATTTTCCAGTGCGGAAAATGGTCCAGATTGCTGATGTACCATAGATAGCGACTTCCCATTGTGGTTAACATGGGGAGTGGTCTAGGGCAGTCTCTCTTCTTGAGGGTTACTCAAGAAGACTGTCCCACTTCGCCGGACAACGATTTCTCATTGTGGTTAACATGAGGAATGGTTCGTTTTGGAGGTTGGTGCAGGATAGTCATTTCCTGTTATGGTTAACATGGGAAATGGTCTAGATAGTCATTCCTTAGGGCAGATTCATTCTCTCCAGGATGCACTTTGTTTAGTGCCGGAGGAATGGTCCAGGTTCAACAATTAGGGAAAGGCATTCCTTAGGGCAGATTCATTCTCTCCAGGTTACACTTTGTTTAGTATCGAAGGAATGGTCCAGGGTGAGGAATGGTCCAGGCTCAGTAATCGGAACAATCATTCTTCCTTGCTTGAGAAGAATAGTCCAGATAGCCCATCATTGATGTTCTACTTTGAGGGCAGATACTCTTTGAGATCTCACAGATGTGAGTGAAAGAATGGCTCAGATGATTCAGTTTATATCATAACAATATTTTCTATGCAGGTTGATATCAGATGATTGTTATGGAGACTGCCTGTCTCTAGACAATAGAGATATGTTACTGTGGTGGATATGTTCCACTGTTTGTGACTATGTGTCACGGTTTGAGTAGTTGTGTACTACCATGGATAAACACAGTTGTGTTCTATCAATTGATATTGTACCAGCTGTCATGGAGTTTATCCAGTTGGATAATAATGACGATGCTCGTGATACTACCAGTTGAATGGTCTGTTTGTGCTCAAGACCATTATCAGTTATACCGCCCTAGCTAGGAGGGAGTGTTGATATTATGGTAGCTTCGGGAGGTATGAACCTCTATTGTGACCTTTGACATGATGAGAATGTTCTGGAAGAAAGAAAAGAAATGAAAGTAACCCTAGATGAGATGTCAGCTAAAAAAAGATAATTAATATGAATTAATTAGTACCCAGAATGAGAAGTCGGCCCAGGCAAGTCTGCTAGGAATACTATAAATACAGGGTGCTAGTCTCTCATTTGACACACTTCTTAGAATCGCAGAAAGCCACTTTTGCGCATTGCAGTCTAGCAGTTTTGTGCACAAGTCCTGGGGAAGGTGTTGCACCAGTTTTGGGTTGGACTCTCGGATAAGCTTTAGTTACTTCTTGCTTGGTGAATTAGCCTTGCTTGGCTAGTGGATTGCTACCAGGATTCTTCTCTCTGTGAAGGTCAAGGTGCTCGGAGGGTGGCTTCGGCCTATGGTTGGGTGACAATAGTGATATTGTCAATGGTAAAACGAGCACATTCTTTCATATTCTAACAGGTTTCACACTCAGAATACCCACTTTACCTAAGTATTACCTTTTTGAGGGAAAATAGTGATTATTTAATCACAAGTTAATTTCTCTCAAAAATGTCAAATAAAAGACATAAAAAAGTAAAAAATCAGCATCCCTATTATCAAGGAAACATGCCGAAAACATGTTTTGGCATGTTTGGAGTTAACTGAGCTTGATTGGGATTGAGTGGCACTTAATGATGACTTCATTGGGAGTTCACAAGAGTTATGTGGCAGCCCACATGAGTTTGGATCCTTTGTAAAGAAGAGGTGCGTCCCCCTTGAGGAGATGCAATGCCCTCATGAGGAGGGATGCCTACCTCTTGAGAGGTGGTGCCCTCCCCTCTCTCTCTCACTCACACATGGCAATTTATTGGAGCTTTGAAGTATGTGGCAGCCCATACCATACACTTGTCTCATCTATTTCCTCCATGTGGTGCGCCCCCCTCTCTTGGGATCTTCACCCATGGAGCTATTTATATAAGCACTCTCTCCCATTTGCAAACTAGTTGGAGTTGGTGTGTCTTGCTTGTGGTTGTATATTATTGTAATACTTTCATTTGGAATAAAAAGACTTTGGAGGTCAAGAAGCTGTGTTATACATGTTTGTGTATTTTTGATGTCATTTGTGCTTAATCTATGAGACAATACCTGCCTAATTTCTTCGTTTAAATTTGTTGATTTGGCCTTTGTAGGGTGTTGTCATTCTATAGGTTAGAATTTTATCTAGCTGCTTGTTAAATCCTATTGTTCATTTATATTTAGAGATTTTGATTTGTATACATGTTTCGGTTGACTAATATACTTTTCAAGTCTCTTTTGTAGGTGACACCGATTTTTGTTAACAATTTTATTACAAATATTTGAAAGCTTATAGGTTCTCATAGCTTGGAGTGGTGGTGGAACTTGGTTGTCTCTTCCACAACTTCAAGGATTTAAAGTCTTAGTCCCTCTTTAATTCATCTAAAGACCCCAACGCCCAAGGGTTCCAAGGCTACAAGTTTCTTCCTTTCTCACTCTCAAGAAAACTCTACTTTCTTTTGGTTAGTTGGTTGCATGCAAGTGTTTAGATCTAATTTTCATTTCAAATATTTAATATCTAAGTTTGCATGCATAACGTAAACTAGATCTAATTTTGCACTTTCAAGTTTTATCTAATGCTTATACATAGCATAGGAAAAGTCTCCTTTTAGCAAGTATTTTCTTTCGAAATTTTTAGAGGTTAAAAGGTAGTTCTTTTCTAAAGCTTTCATTGAATATTTGGAAAATTCGAGTGCCATTAATTTGCTGTTCTAAAACAACAACCAAAGACCTTAAGGAGACAAGCTTTCTAGCTTGTTTTTCTTAGTTCATTTCGCTTGTTTTCCATAGTTTTAAACTTTTAACTAACCATAATTTTTTTGGTTTTCTAACATTATCCAAAGACACTTCTAAAGTGTTTTTGAGCATTTTTTTAGCATTGTTTGCTTGCTATTTTGTGCAAGTTGGTGAACAGTTAGGAGGAGACTGTCCATTTTGCCGGATTTTGACCATCCGGGACCCCAGAGAGCATCCCTTGCATCAATAAATTCATTAGAAACTTGTAAAAGCCTTTGATCCCTCTTTTAATGAATGATTACAAGTCATCCCAAAAAATCATTGTAAATCTCATCAATAAAATCAGTGGGAACAATGTCCTTTGTGTGATTGGAAATTTTCATAATATTGGCTTATGCTCTCAGTTTTCTCTTTAAGAAGCTTGTTATCGCATGGTTTGTAGAAAGGGTTTAAGTAGCTTGAGTCAAGGCTTAAAACCGGCGTAACAGGAGCTTCCCCACCCACTGTCACCTCGATAGGGGGCTCTTTCTATTTAGGATGGCTAGTCCAAGGGAGACGTCCCTATGTAATCTGGGTTTCTAAAGGGCTATAAGGGGTAATGGACCAAGTTAAAGAATCCCTTTCACAGATTACTGCCAATAGAGATAGTCAAAGAAGATATTGTTCCACTGGATGGCACCTGTTTGCGAGACAAGACAAATAACTAGAATATGTGCTGCAGTGGGTTAGTACCTCAAAGCATTAATGACTATCTTCAAATATACACATGAGCAATGATCAAATGCTATTATTGACGAAGTCAATGATTGCTAAGCAAAGACAAATGACCAATATCACTTCTTCAATAAATGCATGAGAGATAAGAGCATTCAATGTGCAAATCAGATCTTTATTATATCACAATGCAATAAATATCTCGAAT
>ML833451.1:139047-160236 GCA_009831015.1 Picea engelmannii
TATTTATTGAAGAAGTATTATAAGCCTTTGTCTTTATTTGCAATCATTGACTTCGTCAATAATTACATTTAATATTGCTCATAAGTGTTAAAGATAGTCATTAATGTTTTGAAGTACTAACCACTGCAGCACGTTTTAGTTTCGTTTGACTTGTCTCGCTAGCAGGTGCATTTCTCAGTGGAATTACTTTCTTTTGACTATCCATTTGGCAGTAATCTATGAAGGGAAAAGCTTACCTTAACCTTTGATCTCTTAAACCCTTGACCCTTTTCCTTCAGAACCCCAGATTACCAGGGACGTCTCCCTTGGGATTAGCCACCCTGAATAGAAAGAGCTCCCCATCGAGGTGACAGTGGGTGGGGAAGCTCCTATTACGCCAGTTTGAGCCTTGCCTTCTAGCTACTTAAACCTCTCCTACAAACTGTGCGATAACAAAGACTAGTGCCTAAAGATGGATGAATGGAGTCAATAGATAGATACACCAAGTATACGAGTTATATAAGAAATAAACAATGCTATAGATCAACCACAAAGAATAAAGAATAAGCTTTACACGTTAAACATTTATGAATGAAATGAAATAGATATACAATGAACTAGACAAATTAGATGATTATACAATTATACAAGAGATCGACCCAATATACAATGAATGATTAAAGCATTGCGATATTCACAAATGAAAGATAGCTTGACAAGTAACTTGGAAAGCAAAGTGACTAAGAGAGATGCGCAACTTAGGAAGTAGATAGCTTGAAAGTAAATGCGCCCAACTTGAAAATAAAGTTACTTGGAAAGTAAAGATGTTTGTAAAGTATATGAAAATGTAAATGCCTTGAAAATAAACTTGCACAACTAAATATAACTGAAAATGAAAGCACAAGTGTTGTAGGTAAATTTGAGAATGATTTTATAGTCTCTCTTTAGTTTGGGGAATTAAGGTTTGAAGATGCAAGCCTAGACTATGTGTCTACCCCTAAACTCTTACCGCTTTGACCAAAATGACTGTTGGGTGCTCAAGAAGGAGGACAAGCAAGGTCCTCCCTAAGCTCCACAGGTCAATCCGGAACGCTTGGGTGCTCAAGCATGGAGGACACTTAGTGCCGTAGGCCATCCCCGACTTACACCCCTGTAGCTTCCACAAGTCGCCCTTTTTGATGGTGAAACTTGTATCAGTTTGGGTGCCTAGTTACAAAATATGATTACTTTTCCAACAACAAATGAGTTACTCCCCTACTTAGTCTAGATGTGGCTACTTTGCTAAATAACAAGATATTAACACATTATACAAGTTACACAAGCCTTATGATATTGCATGGATTGGCTAGGCCAAATCACTTTGCAAGGTGTAGTCAAAAGTGAATTAAAACAATTAAATTGACTTGGAAAAGTAAAATAATTACACCTAGCCTCACAACCTTGCCTTAAGGACAAGTGGGGCAAACAAGAAAGAATGTAGATACTAAACAACCTCAACAAAGGCACAAGGAGGAGAACAAGCCTACTGATTTTGTGCCAAAGTGGGTGTGAAAAATAAAATCTTAACTTGAAACAATACGCAAGTAAACCTAGCCACACAACCTTGCCTTAAGGACAAGTGGGAAAAATAATAGATGCATAAAATAAAAAACTAATCCAAGCCTTATGATTTTGCATGTATTGGCAAGGCCAAATCACTATGCAAGTTGTAGGCAAATTTAAAAAAATAATTACAAAATAGAAATTTAAAACTTAGAGAAGAATGCAAGCCCAAGAGACTCTCTTGGGCTGCTTACAATGCTTGAAAGATGAGAGAAGAAGAGGGTTTTGAAACCCCTACTTGGGAGGCTCTTTTGGAGTGTTTTGAGGCCCAAAATGGGCAGCACCTCCCCTTGTTTTGGCAAGAACCTGCAAAAAATAGCAAGCTAATGCTTGTTGGAAATGCTGTAACAATACTCCAAAACACTCAGAAATTTCTGTTAGTAATAAAGATAAATTTTACATATAAAAATCTGAATATAAAAGATGTATTTTTAACCCTATTTCAGAACAGAAAATGCTTCAAATGAGAAGAGAAATGACAGAAAATAAAACATAAAATAATGGAGGAATCTCTTGGTTGAAGCAAACAAATTTTCAGATCTGAAATTTGCCTCTCCAGACCCTTGGTGACCTGCAAATAAGTGAGATCTTGCTACATAAAACAAAAGGAGGTGAGTAGATCAAATAGGAATTGTAAAATACTTTACCATACCATAAGAAATATCTCACAAAATCTACAATAATACTACCATAAACTTACCCAAGCAAAATATTTTGCTTGGATCTCCTAAATTAGATCTATAAGCAAGAATAACTCAGAAACTATGGCAGCAATATCACCTCAATAAACCATGAGGAGCATCAAGAAGACTCCCAATGCACCATGAACTTCCTCCAAAGCTTTCCTTTTATTCAATAAAAATTGCATGCAAATACTTGTAGCAAAACTTACAAGAAGAAATGAGAGAGAGAGAGAGAGAGAGAGAGAGAGAGATTTTGGCAGCATAAGTTTGCTCTGAGAATAGATGTGTAAAATAAGGAGGGGTATACTTGGGCGAGGAGAGAGACCTCTCTTGGATGAGCTCCAAGTGTCACTCACCCAAAAGAAGAGTCAATCGCAAGGAAGGGCACACTTTCTAGGGTTTTGGTAGTGTTAGGGTTTGAGGGTTGAGTGTGGAGAGGGGGGAAACACCTTTTAACCAACCCAACCATGAGTTTAGGCACTATGGAGGGTGCACTTAGGGTTAGGAGTGTCAACTCTCTTTAATTTTTAAGTTTGGTAAAGATCTAGAGCAAGGGGGGCGCAATTTCCTTAGGGAGATGGTCACTTTAAGTTGTGGCTAAGCAATGGGGGGTTGTTTAAGTTAGAAAGTTGATTTTCTAACTTAGGAAAAAGGTTAAGAAACCTTTCCCACTCTCTCTCATGTCTTTTTTCCCATTTTACAATTTTTGACATTTTTACTTAGCCAAATTAAAGCAATTAATTGCTGACTCTAGACTGACTTGGACTCCTCATGGACAATGACCTAGCAAAACTTGTCCAATTGAGCTGAAACTTGGTCCAAGGGTGTAGGGGGTCTCTTGCCATTTGTTTTGAGTATTCACACCCCTATCAAAATCCCCTAGGACCAAATTTTTACATTTTTGCATCAAATTTAATTAAAATTACTATTAAAAAACTATTAAAACTCGACGGAATTCCGCAAGACTCTAGAAGATGTCTAGCATGGTCATTTACAATATTTCTAGACCCTAGTCACCCATTGGGCTCAATCAATAGAACACCTTTCACCACTTTGGAGGATTATTGTGAGTGAAAAACTCAAGGGTAATTAAAAATTACTTGAGGATAAAAAACACTTGATGAAAGGAATTCCCTAATGATAAAGTCCTAGGTAACTAACTAAAATATGACATGTGCTGACTCATTACATTATTATTCCACACAGGGGAGCGAACATTCCGATTACAAAAAGACATGCCGGGGGCAAAAATTTGCCTTGTAAAACCATAAGTCTTCAAAAAAAGTTGTAGCCCAAGGTACACAATTTCATGGTACATGGACTTGACCCCTAGTCAAAATAGGTGGTCAACACATCCCCCCACAAAGCCTTTCATTTTTTGATATAGATCTCCTCGTTTAGATTCCTGTTCAGAGAGAGAGAGAGAGAGAGAGAGAGAGAGAGAGAGAGATGTTTCCATTGGAAAATGAATCTAACTTTGTACTGAGAGAATAAAATGTTACACATGCAATGCTACAAGTTGCGAGTTCAATATGCTCCTAGAGCTTACATTGGTAGACAAGAGCATACCATTCTATTTTTCTTCTAAATATCATAAGTTCCTTGGCAAAAATTATGCATAGAGCCCATCTCAAGTTCACTACAGTTTCTCATATATATATATATGTATATATTCTGTGTTCATCTGTATTTTATTCAATTTTATCACAAATCGAGGAATAGTTTTGATTCTAACAATTACAGGACTATCATGGTGGGACACACATTCTCCAAATTTTATGCCACAGTTCTGCATTAGCGGCTTTTTGACGATTTGGAGAGTCGTCATCTCAGAGCTAGGGGACAGGGCGGTTTTTGCCCGGATTGCCAGATGATCGATCACATTTTCACAATTAGAGCCATTTTTGAGGAGGCTCGTCATCGCTATTCTCGGGTTTATTGCTTTTTGTAGACTTCCAAAAAGCTGTTGACACAATGTCGGGAGAGGCTTTATTCCAGGGACTTCGCGACATCAACATATCTAAGACCCTCCTAGCTACCATCATGAGATTGTATGAGTCAGTTTTGGGACGTTGCAGGTGGGCTCATGACCTCTCTGATTTCATTCAGAGTACCATTGGGGTAAAACAGTGATGCCCCCTCTTGCCGACTCTTTTTGGGATCTATATTGATGAGTTAGAGTCTTTCTTCCATGACCATGTCTAGGAAGGAGATGGTTGTCTCCTTCATCAGGTGGTGATCTCCCTGCTCCTTTTCGTTGATGATATGATCTTGTTTCCCTCTACTCCTGAGGGCCTACAGAGGCAGATTGATGCCCTAGCCAGTTTTTGTGACCTTCGAAAGTTGACGGTCAACTTGGGTAAAACCAAGATCATGATCTTCAATGCATCAAAGTGCCCTCTCATAGACTTACACTTCTACTTCTGGGGGGAAGAGATTGAGATTAATACAACTTACACCTACCTGGGGGTCCAGTTCATGGGGCCTCGTTTTGTTATGCGGCAAGCCCTCTAGCTTCGACTCAACAAAGGGTATGGGTCCCTAGCCCTCATTGAGAGACAATGCTTCCAAAGTCAGTTTCAGGACATCTCGTCCAAACTCTACCTCATGGAGGCGATTATCAGACCCATAGTACTTTATGGCCCGAAGATCTGGGGACCGAGCTTGATGCAAAGTTACAAATAGATTGGGCTCAGTTGGAGAGAGTTCAGACCTTGCTTCTTAGATGCATCATCAAATGAAAACATACATTTCCACAATCCATTATTCAGGCAGAGTTCGATGTCCAACCATTTCACCTCAAGGTTATCTTCCGCTTGATCTCCTTCATTCATAGAGTCAGATCTTTCAAAGACTTTGCTACCAAGAGAGAGCGGTACCCCTATCTTACACCTTGCTCCTCAAAGGCCCTCACCTCGGATCACTCCATAGGCCGCACTCGAGGTTGGTTTTTAGAGGCATCCCGACTTCTCCAGTTGATGACCATTTCCCTAGAGCGCCTTCCCCCCTTCAGGTACTCCTTAGATGGCCAACCCATCTCTTGCCTCCTAGACATATTGTGAACCGAGATATCAGAGATGACATATACAGATTATATATTTAGGTCACCTGGACCTCACCTCCGACGAACCTGGGCTCGAAGATGTCTTTCTACTTAGAGCACTTTTTAGAGCCACGTGATGGTATTATTGTTCGCCCCCATACATGTACAAACATTGGATTCATTCACTCAGGATCCCTTTGGGACAACTTTGCGTTGGTTCTCATCGACTCTGAGTGGACACTAGTCACCATATCCCACGTTCTGATAGGGTCTGCCAGATCTGTCAGCTACGGGAGCCAGAGATAGAGATGCATCTCATTTTCTGGTGCGTCGTATACTATGAGATCAGAGGACATTACTACTGTCTCTACAGGGACTTAGGGGAATCCCTCTCTACTTTTTTCCAATATCAAGATCAAAGGTGCCTAACTCTTTTCATCGGGGAGATTCTTAGTCACAAATACGACCTCTTGCATGCCTCCCGCTACACTGGGCAGATGAGGAGGATGACCTCATTTTTCCAGGCACTTCCATCAGATTGGAGCAACAAATGACAGTCTGAGTTCCAGCGTACTTCAGACCGTAGAGTGGTGAGTCCTCGGGTCTCCTTTTATCCCCCCCCGGGAGATTGTCCGATATGTTTGAGACTGGTTCAGAGGTGCAGGACCATACATCCAACCACACATCCTCATAGTGACAGAGGGTTCAACTCCAGACGAATTTAGAGGAGGACACCTCTCGCTCGTTGGATAACCTCCGAGCCCCAACAGAGTAGTCAAAGATCTATTCAGAGCTTCTTTCCTTCGACCTTGGATGGTAGGAGAATTTAGCTTCCTTGCTCCTACATCCTCACCAGGGTCATGCAGCCGGATCCCCCTATGGTACTCGAGGACTCCGACAACGAGCCGGTGCGACCCTTGTTGCCCCCTTCACCATCGATCATCATATCCAGGAGACATTGACCTCACTAGCTTCATCTTCAGATATTTCTCTCTTGCCTAGTATTGAGTTGTCCAACTCCTACCTTGGACAGTCTCACTTTGTATCACCACACCTATGATACTGTTATATACACTTTATTTTTGGTTTGAACTAGACCTAGGGTTTAGCCTTGTTGGATATTTACCTAGACTGTACTCTCAATTTTCTTTTTTCTTATGTCTTTCTCTTATGCCGTGGGAGTGGCTTTTGCACTCTCACATTGTACTCACATTGGATGTATCCTTTAGTCCCATTGACCTACTTTTGTGGTCATTTGTTGGACATCTATAAAATTTTCTTATCTTAAATAGTGAGATATCTAGATTTGTATCTGTAATATAGAATTGAGTCTGTTATCGCTTGTAATAAATCAAGTAGTTCATTTTGAGAAACAAATTTGTGTGGCCATACAGAGATATGGATACTCTATCCTTAGAAGGGAAAACACTCATGCAACAGAGGTTGCCAACTAAATTTGAAGACTGAATATATATAAGATAAAAGTTAGTCATTACAATAGCTTGAGGTATATTCATAATATCATCAAATCTTTTCATCAGATAATTATATCTTTCTATCAGTCACTAATAGCACTGTTATTTATTTATAACTATCTGTAAAGAACCAATCTGGTTCTTACAAGGGACATCCATCATAAATGGAATAAATAACTGTAATCCATACTGGACAAGAAATATATTGAATAAGAATGCAAATAATGAGATAAGATGATTACAATGACTCTCATGGCGGTATACATATAGGCATTGACTGGCCATGAGGTGAAAAGGTATGTCTCTTGCCCTTTCATTAATTAATCATTAATTATTATTGTTATTATTATATATATATATGTGTGTGTGTGTGTGTGTTACATTGCCTTCCCCTTAAAAATGCTTTGTCCTCAAAGCATACTTATGGAAAACTTATCTCTTGCTCTAGCTTGTAATAATGTCTCTTGATTCTTCATTCTTGACTTAGTGATCGTTGAGGACCTAAGACGATAAGATATTTTAAGCGCTGAGCATAATTGTGGAATTGTAAGGGAGTTTTCCCACCCTAATTCTATCTTCTGGATAACTGTGCGTTTATAGGGTTCTTGGAAAGAACTTGATGCCTTTCGACTCCTATAATAGCTTCTACTTTGAGCACCACTTGTAGTGGAAGTAATATTCTTCGAAATATCGTCATTTGTTTTTGTTGATACATTGATAGGTTGAAGTATCGACTTTTGTGATTAGGATGTTGATAAGGCATCCTTGCAACTTGATCTTTACTTCTTATAATTGTAGCTTTTTCTTGATTAACTTTTGGAATTGAGTCTTCTTCATATTCCTGGCTTGTTTCTACTTCGACATTTGAAGACCTATTTACATCAGCTGGATTTTCATCCCTTTGAGTTGTAAGGTTGATTGGGTTTGTATTAATTCCCTTATCCACAATTGGGATTTTTACATCTGAAGACTTCTCTAGTTCCATAGGTTCAGTCATTGTCTCTTTATCAACCAATGATTCCTTGTTGATAAGTTGCTCTAACTTGTTCTGTAGTGACTTCTTATCACTCTTTAACTTCTTAATTTGTGTGAGTAAACTTTGATTATGAACCCTTAAGCATGAAAATTCTTCCTCATTATCTGATTTTTCGACTTCATTTATAATATCTTAATTCTCTGGCTTTTCATCTTTCATCTTTTTAATTTGTTCAAGCAATTTTTGATTAAGGTTTCTTAGGCATGAACTTTCATCTTTTTTTTGGATAATTTCTTCTCGAGATATTGATTCTCTTGTTCCAACTTTTGAACACACTGTTTCGTATCCCTCGACTTCTTGATCTAATTAAGTAATTTTTTATTGTGTTTTTTTAAATGACAGATTTCCTGGTCTTTTTCCATTACTTGGCGTGCGACATTTTGTAGGGGCGGTGTTTGATGCACAACTTGCAAGTTGGATTTCGTTTCCTTTGGTTCTTGAGCTTCCTGTTCCTCCTTGTCAATGTCACATTTTCGTTGGAGGTGACCATCCTTATCTCAACAAATTCCCATTTGCTCAAATCCTTTTTGTACTTTTCCTGAAGCTTTGCTTAAGTTCTCCTTTAATTCTATCTAATTATTCAAGTAACTTCATAGTATCACCTTTCGTTGGTTGTGCGTTATTTTGTTATTCAATTAAGGGAAATTTTTTTGTGACACTTTACGCAAACGAGATTTTGATTTTTGAATGATTCTGGACAGCTATAATACTCATGATTTTGAATGATTCTGGACAGCACAAACAGGACATTTCGCAAAAAAAAACCAGAATTATGTGTGGAATTCATGATTTTAACTTTCATATGATTAGTGAATGCGAGGGTCTCACTAATTAATGTGTTTGATTTTCTTCTTTTAATCCTTTGAATAACTTCTCTTCACTCTTCTTTTAATTGAAACTTTAAAGATTATTTTTATAACCCCTTTATTATCTTTTCCACTAAATAATAATAGAGCTTTATTAACCCTTCTTGTTTCTCCTTTTTAGATATAAAATAAATAGGATTCGCCCCTTTATAACTTTGAAATGAAAACTTAAGGGGAATTACTTTAACTTCTTATAACTCCTTTTAATAACTCTTTTGAGTTACACCTTTTAAATAACTCCCTTAATAAAAATTTGCTCTCATATATATATATATATATGTCAATGGGTTATTTAATACACCTTATTACTTTTTCAACTTTATAATTTATGAAAAGTTATATTTTTCTTTTAATACCCTCTCTTCTTACTTTTCTTTATGAATATCCTTTACACAAGTTAATTTGGCACGCCGCACGTATTACTTTGTTAAAATATCTTTTGACTTTGGTTGAATTAATATTACTCCAAAAGACTTAGGTCATTGACTTTTTATTTTGGCTTCAACCCTCACGCGTATAGAAAAAGTTACCACAGTAAAATGTTTTTGTTTCTGTAATTTTTTTCTATATATATGGTAGGGAATACCATCGGCCAATGGTTTACCAAAACCATGGGCTTGTAAACCACCAACGGTAAAATCAAAATTTACTCTTCCTTCTTCTTTGGAACTTTTTCTTTCAAATTACCTTTTCTTTTTTTAATTCTTTTTTTCTTTCTTTTTTCTTCTCCCTTGTTTTTTTCTTTATTAAAAGAATGGGCCACCAGTTTCAAGATTATTTGCAGATATTTTTTTTCCTTTATTTATTTATTTATTTTTTTAATTTTCTTCTTCTTGACCTCTGGAGACTGGTACTAACCTCTTATAATTTTCTTGCAGTGGAAGGATTATTTATTCAATGGTAATTTCTGATGATTTTTTTTTAATGGAAAAATGCCCTAACGTGGTCAAAAACCTGGATAAATTAGAGAAACTCCTACAAGCCTATATGGCCAATGGCCATAATTAGCAGCTCTGATACCAATGTAAAGAACCCATCTGGTTCTTACGAGGGACATTCATCATAAATGGAATAAATAACTGTAATCCATACTAGACAATAAATATATTGAATAAGAATGTATATAATGAGATAAGATGATTATAATGACTCTCATGGCGGTATGCATATAGGCATTGACTGGCCATGAGGTGAAAATGTATGTCTCTTGCCCTTTCATTAATTAATCATTAATTATTATTGTTATTAATATTATTATTATTATGTTACACTATCCTTTATGCCTTAGTAACTAATTTTATAAATATTTATTTATGATTATCCTTTACATATCCTATGTAGGTATGTAACATGTTACATCCCATGCATTCAGATCACCTCGACAGATTCTAGGAGAGTTTAGAGGCCAAAAATGCTGACCTCTCACTGGTCAATACCTATTTTGCTTCATACATGTTTTAACTTTTATACACGTTACTTTTGTTATTACTAGTTTCATAAGTAGACTTGCAGGTGTAAACATACTTTGTGGATGCCTGATAATCTCCCTTTCTTTATGTATATGTTCCATACCTGCTAGTTCCATTGATTGTTCTGGTATTTTTTAGGACGTCAATAGCTTTTGTTTTCTTCTTTATTTACAGTAGCTTGAGTATTAGAGAGCGAATGAATTTGTTGATGCATATGACACAAATTTTCAAATTTTATCCAGATGTACTATGACAAAATCAATCTTGAGTTAAATCTTTGTCAATTTGGATGGAATTAATGATAATATCACGGTTTTGACAACAGAGATTAATTGACTAGATGTGGAAGTGATAGTGGTGAAATACTCACTTTGCATGTTGAGTGGAATGGAAGAGAGGCTGCACCATGGAATAAGATCACAATACTGAAAGTGGAACTAATGAACTTTACTACACAGATTCTTTCTGGAATCAGCCTGCTCATGGTTCATCTTCGGTGTTCCTTTTAAGTACTGTATGCATAAGCGCTGCAGAAATCAGTTGGAAAGAACGTTACTAGGAAAACTCAATACGAGTTTACCCGTACATTATACTGTTTGCTCATTTGCAAGTCTCTGACCGAGAAATTGTTTTGTAGTTCAATCCAGAACAAAAGTGCTTTTCCAACATTTGAAGAAGCATATATCATGAATATGGAATGCTGCATATATATTATCATCAGAAGATGTTGCAAATCCTGAAGGAAATAGGGAAGTTGATTGATTGTACTATGATATCACATATTGCTATTGTATGAATTTTCAATTGAAATGTTCTTTCTTGAACTTGAAACTTGTGCTTTGAGTTTACCTCTTAGCTTTGATAGAGTGCATGCTATTATCTTTTCTCCTACATTAATAAGATGATATAGCATTTTTGCATTATAATGAAGCAAATGATTAACTTAGATTGTTAGATGATAGATCAAATATATTCCCGGGGACATGGATAAACAATACTAGGGGGAGTGGATTCGATTCTTTCCTGCCCTTGAGAGGAAAATCATCAATCACCTAGGTTAAAGAGCTTCTCAAAGCTACTGGAAAGTTTTTTCAAAATTTAATTCAAGTTGTCTGAATAATCCTTCTTTTATTCTTGTATTAGTGGATGACCTAAAGGTCATACTTATTTCTAATTGGAATAAGATTAAATCGGATTCTCTTCCCTTGCTCTACTGACTGATCACTTTGCTGGTTTTGCAAGATGCGGCAGATGGGTGATGTTGATGTGCTAACTCTCGTGATCCAGGAAATGAGTAAGACATTCCCCAGTTTGATAGAGACACTGGTCAATGAGCGGGACCTGTAAGTACATTTACCTCTACCCTTTTAATTAACATTGGCTACGTGGATAGTACTATTTCTGGTTTAAGTGTATTTTAGAAAGATCTTCCTCAATACCTGTTAACTTCAATGGATGCAAAACTTGATCACATTTCATTATTTTTAGAGTCCCTGTGGAAATTAATATGTGGCAGTGAATGCTTTCGATAAACAAATTTTATATCATGGAGACTCAATAGGTAGAAACTATTAAATTTAGTCAATATGCTTTGTATATTTGACAAGAAACTAACTTTAGTTTATAAATTCATTTCAACTCTCTGAGTATGCCTTCAGGCATTTTGTGACTGTGCCATGCATCTGTTGTGTCAATTCAAATGGTTGGATTTATATTTTTCTGTACTGTAACAAGGGGATCAACCTCTTTGTGATTGCAGTTAGAAAGGGATTGCTATCAATAAGAACTGTTTGAAGGAAGCTTTTGTATTTAGTGTGTTGCTGTCCGTATACACACCTACAAGCGTGGAGAGTCTCCAACCCACTTGGTGTGTCCTTGGAGGTACAATGCCTAAGTCCAAACCCACTGTCACCTCGACTTGGACTTCTTCCATCTAGGCTCACTCTTAGGGAAGCCAAGGGGGGTAGACCCTATTTACTATATGAGTTGGTTAATGTGATCTAGGAGTTAATTTTTAGTTTATTAAATTAGGGGGAGACTAACCTATATGACAAGCAGCAATGCAAATGCAAAGCTTCAATGACAATCAGACCTTTCCATAAAGGACAACCAAGACTAGTGCCTAAAGATTGGGTAAAGGGGTCAATTAAGTTTGTACACAAAGAAAAGATAAATGATCTAATTATAGTGAAATAAAGAATATAACTTTACAATTGAGATAAGTTACAAAATGAAATATACAAATGAAATATGCTAGGAACCAGTATACAATGGAACTAATGAATTAGATAATAGCACAACCATATAACAAACTAAAGAATAGTTTGACCAAATATACAATGAACATGAGATATCCAAACATGAAAGAAGTAACTTGAACTAAGATTAGGAAGCAAAGAGAACTAGTGCACAACTTATGAAGCAAGAGGAAACTGCAAGTAAATTCCCCCAAAGAGATGGTGCACAACTTACAAAAGTAAAGTGCTCAAATAGAGATAATGCGCAACCTTAGAGACATATATGCTTGAAATTAAATGTGCCCAACTTGAAAGCAAAAATACTTGGGAAGTAAAGTTGCTAGTAAAGTAAATGACATGAACATGTAAATGCCTCAAACATAAGACTTGCACAACTAAAGATAATTGGAAATTAAAGCATAAGTGTTGTGAAAGTGTTGTAGGTAATTTTTAGGAGAATTTTTGAGTCTCTTCGATTAGGGGGATTAAGGTTTGAAGATGCAAGCCTAGACTATGTGTCTACCCCTAGACTCTTACCACTTTGGCCAAAATGATTGCTGTGTGCTCAAGAAGAAGGGCAAACAAGGCCCTTCCCTAGCTCCACAGGTCTACCCATAATACTTGGACGCTCAAGCAGGGGGGACACCTAGTGCCATGAAGTTGTCCCCGACTTAGCACCCCTTGTAGACTCCACAAACACCCTTTTTGATGGTGAAAGTTGTACCAATCTGGGTGCCTAATTAAACTAGATAAATTACTTCCAATCCTAAAGCTACAAGCTATGATTTATTCCAACTTAAGAGTATAGATAGCAAACTAAGATTAATCCACAACTTGAAATAAGAGAATGCTTAAGATAAATGATTACTTCCAATCTAATGAGATATTAACAAATGATTGCTAAAAGAAATGTTAACAAATTAAACAAGAAAGCAAGCCTTACGATATTGCATGGGTTGGCTAAGCTAAACCTCTTTGCAAGGTGTAGGCAAAATAAATCAATGCATATAAAGAAAAGACTTGGAAAGTAAAACAATTACACCTAGCCACTCAACCTTGTCTTAAAGACAAGTGGGGCAGATAAGAAATAAATCAAATACTTTGCAACCTCAACAAAGGCACAAGGAGGAGGAGGACAAACCTACCGATTTGGTGCCACAGGTTCTTCTTCATATACTTCTTCAAGATGACATCTTCTTGATTTCTTGAGTGCTGCATCTTCATCAAAGGTTACATCTCTGTTGATCTCAATATGATGGTAACTTGGTATATAAACTCTGAAGGCCTTGGAGACCTCACAGTACCCAACAAATATTCCCTTCTTTCCTGAAGGGTCCAACTAGGTTCTCTTCTCTTTCGGAATGTGTACAAATATTGGACAACCAAATATTTTGAGATGGCTTACTTTTGGCTTCTTTCCGAAGAACATCTCTTCAAGGGTCTTAAACCCAAGTGCACTATGGGACAATCTGTTATGTACATATACTGCTGTTTTTGCTGCTTCTGCCCATAAGTGCATTGGAAGATCTTGATCATGGATCATAGTCTTCATTGCTTCCATTATAGTTATGTTCTTTCTTTTTGCTACACCATTTTGTTGAGGATTGTAGGGAGTGGTGAGTTCCCTCTTGATCCCAACATCTTTACAAAAGTTTACAAACTCTTTTGAGGTGTATTCTCCTCCATTATCTGACTTGAGTATCTTGATCTTTCTTTCAGAGAGATTCTCTATCAAGGCTTTGAATTCCTTGAATTTATTGAACACTTCATCTTTTGATTTCAAAAAATAAACCCAAGTTTTGCGAGAATAGTCATCAATAAAAGACACATAGTATACATACCCACTGATGGAGGTTGATGGCATTGGGCCACATACATTTGAGTGAATGAGCTCTAGGACTCCTTCTTCTTTACTGTCTCTCTTCGGGAAAGGGTTCTCGATGTTCTTTCCTTGTGCACATCCGTTGCACACACCTTCATGGTCAACCTTGAATTCTGGTAGACCTGTGACTACCTTGCTTACATATGGTAATGCCTTGTAGTTGATGTGAGCTAGTCTTCTATGCCAAAGTTCACATGGACACTCAATGGAGTGACCTTTCAGCTTATACAAGCCACCATCCTCTTTTTCAATAACAATTGCTTCTTTTATGGTTTTTCCTTTGGGCCACATAAGAACTTCTCCATCTATGAAGGCAACTATGAAGCCTTTCTTCTCTAAAGCTGAGATAGAAAGTAAGTTCTTTGTCAAACCTGGTACATATAGTACATCCTTCATCTTCATTGGGGTCCCTGAATCAAGTTTGTAATTTGATTCTCCTACTCCTTTGATAGGGTATTGATAATCATCTCCAAGTGTAACTTTCTAGGGAAACTTCTTTTCTGTAAGACAAGAGAGAATGTCTCTTTGACCTGTCATGTGCTTGGAAGCGCCACTGTCTATGAGCCAAGTGTCCTCACCAGATGATACTGATCCTGAGAGGGCACACATTAAGGCATAGTCTTCAATCTGTTCTTTTATCATCTTTGTGGGTGGCTCTTCATCTTCAACTGCATGGGCATGGTGCCTCTTGTTTCTCTTCTTGTATTCTTCTCGTCTAGCTGGACAATTCTTAGCAATATGTCCCATCTTGTCACAATGGTAACATTGGTAGGATGATAAATCTTTTTCTCTTCTTTGACCCTTCTGGAATCTCCTTGGAGGGTGAGATTCTTTATGTATGAATTTGTTTTGGCAGTGAGACTCCTTATGTTGATGAGTTTCTTTCTGGAAGTAAGACCTCTTCCTTCTTCCTTTAGTATGAGTAGCTATGGCTTGATCTTCATCTCTTGATAGTAATGCTTCTCGGTTAGCTACTCTTGCTTCTTCTTGAACACATTCTTCCCAAAGACTGTCAAAGTTTAATTTCTCCTTTCCGGCGCAGATAGTTTGGATGAATGCATCCCAAGGTCTTGTGAGACCATTAAGGGCTGTCATTATAAGTTGTCTTCATCTAGAGTATCACCAATTGCTTCTAGCTGTTCCTTGAATTGTGATATTCTAGAGACATATTCCTGAATTGTTTCTCCTTTCTGCATCCTTGTACTGTTGAGTTGAGTTCTTAGATTCATCTTCCGTTTGATGTTCTTCCCTTCATACAATCTGGTTAGGACATCAAACATTTCTTTTGGAGTTTTCTTTGAAGCCACTTGAGCTTTTCTTTGAAGCCACTTGAGGAATCAAGTGATCTTTAATAGAGTCTGCAATGATTCTTTTGGCCCTATTTGTGTCCTTTTGGTGTTTTGCTTTAGCTGCAACATCGGTAGGTTCTGGTACGTCTTCTTTAATGAATCATGCTAGGTCATTCTCTTCAAGGATGAGTGCAATCCTATACTTCTAGGCACAAAAGTTTTCCACAAGCAAGCTAGGTGCTTGCAGACATCTTGACCTAGAGCTAGGAAAATGACCAAAAAATGAAAATGCTCAGAATTTAATTTTGAACTTACCAGGAGGTGCGCTTGGCTGAGGTGAGTAGCCTGTTGTAGTTAGATTTCAAAAAATCCAAATTTTGCCCCTTCAAACTGGACTAGCAGAATTCTAGACTAGTACTTCTGGTACTGGTTCTGGTTTCCCGGTTTTCTAGTACTGGTTAAAACTAGGGTTTGACTTTCCGAGAGTTCTATCCACTGAGAAAGTGTGCTGAAGGTGCCAAAGAGTTCCTTAGGCTAGGGCACACTTTTATAGATGTTTTTTAGGTTGATATTCCTCTTCAACAAAAAGCCCTAATTTTCTTGTACGACAACAATGACGTTTTTCTTTATCCAGTGAAATTTGCTCTCTTCAGTTTAGCTCTGAAACCATGTTAAATTGTGAGCTATTATTAGGTTTCTTTTCAATTTACTAGATAACAATAGCATAGGTAGGATCACTAAGAGAAACACAATCACAAGATACACAACATTTATCCTGGGAAACCCTCATGGGTGAGAAAACCCAGCAGAATATTCCTTAATATAGATAGCCAAGACAATGCCAAGACAATAAACCAAACACTAGAGAATATCCACCACTGAACAATGCGCCTCTCTCTTCCTTCTCCCAACTGTAGCTACCTTGCGCACTGAGTGAGTGAATAAATGAGGCGCTGGCTTCCTTTATTTATACAAACTGGCAGGTGCTGGAAAGGTGTCTCTTCACTGGGCAGGGCCGACTTGTCTTCTTAGTGGTTAAAACTACTTTAATTAGCCTAGGGGCCGACTTCTCAATTTGCATAATATATTTAGGGTTTGACCAATCCACAAAAGGGGATTTGGTCAACTACAATGCCTGGCATGATCAATCTACAAAAGGGGATTGATCTAATGAATAATAACTCAATAATAAATAGAATACTCTTTGCAGTTACAATATTTCAACAAGTTGTACATGGAGGGACTTAGCGGACGCTATGTCAGGACATATGGGGGAGTGTATGACTTGGCAGCAGAAAAAGTCGGGGCACACTCTTCAGGTCAGGTTGATGCAATCCTTGCCCATTCTAGGACAAAGATGGGAGAGTTTGTGGATAGATTACATCACGGATTCACTGAGGTCCCAGAGCATAATGATTGACCAGCCAACAGGGCTCATGCACTTCCCAGTGATCACATGGGAGTATGGGGAAGCACGGATGACGGAGCTACCTCCTTGGTAGAGGTTGATCAGATCAACGAGCATAAGATTGACTCCCAACATTAGTGATTACCTTTAGACGGTTGGTCAGGCGATGGAGGTGGACCGACGAACTGGGAGGTACTTGCATGACTACATGAGGTCATGAGTTGAGTTGTTTCATTTGGGCGAGCATTGCACTGACACCACCCACGATAGCTTACAAACCACCCAGGATCGACAGGGCATGTGTGTGGACAGACACGCGGTCGAGCACAGGTTTGAGATAGGAGATGTGGTGTACTTGAGGGTGCAACCACTTAGACCATCTCCATGGAGGAGAGGTGGTGCTGAGAGGATGAGGCCACATCTTTTCAGTCCCTTCAGGGTGATTCAGAGGGATGGAGAGGTAGGTTAAGAGTTGGAGTTGCCAGCGTCGTAGTGTTTACCAAGAGTTGTGCCTCCAGAGGGTGTGTGGGCCACAAGTCACTACTCCCATTGAATTACCGCCTCTAGATGAGAGGGGATGAATGTTGTTGACTCCCGAGGAGATTATGGATGTTCGGGAGAGGAGACTGAGAAGCAGAGTGATCAGAGAGTACCGTGTTAGGTGGAGAGATTGGCCGGTAGAGGATGCCACGTGGGAGAGAGAACATATTTTGCAGCATCCTAGTTTGCGGTTGCTTGAGGACAAGCAATCTTGGAAAGGGAGGACTCTCATGTCCCCTCCCTTTTGACCCCACCAGAGGAGGGACATAGTGGCTTAGGGGCTCCCCATAAGACACAATCCCCAAAAGGAGGGGAGTCATAGGTACAAAAGACAAAGGAGAAATTGGTTGAGCCGACTTTACCAATGGGAGAAATCCATCATGAGGAAAGAATATAAATAAAGGAGGAGGCTCATTTGAATACACACACAAGAATGGATTTTTGAAGTTGCATTGTTCTGTTGTGGGAGGCACTTGGTGAGCTGCTAGGAGGAGGCCGCACCTTACTGAGGAGTTGCAGTGGCCATTGAAGGGTGCACTGGACTTCTTTTAAAGGCCTAAGGACCCTGCCAGTAGTGGAGGTTGCCGTAGAGGAGAGACCGAGCTTATTCCTGGTGGAAGAACAGTGCATTGGAGGTCTGATTTAGTCCAGGACAGCAAGACCGAACCATCATTGCTCCAGGTTTATCATAGGCTAGTGATTTTACTTGCCGATAGTTTTCAGGACTCGTAACTGTTAAGGACACTCTTCAATCTTTGTATTTTTGGTTTAATTGGACAGCAGCCTCTTACGAGGGTTTCTATTGGTGGTTACCTGGTATTGGATCCTGTGCTGGACACTGTTATTGTTGGTTTGAGGACAACAATTACTGTTGATTGACATTGTAAACTTGGAATACTGCTTGGATAATATTTATGTTGTTGGATTAAATACTATCTCAAAAATTGTTTTGGCATTGTCACTGCTGACTACAATTACGGTTTAATATAGTATTTGCTATTGTTCTTTGTGTACAAATTCACTACCAATGGATATGCTTTATTTCTATGTTGTATTGCCTTTGGGGACGGGGGGACGAGTTTCCGGGACGACTAGAGCGCACCCCCAAATTGTTAGGGGATGGCAGGTTGGGGACGACAATAACATATGTAAAATAATAAATATTAAAAAAATATTTAAACTATTTTTCATGGATATTATATAGTAATGAGAGAGATTTGACAAATACGACAGGTTGGGGACGACAATAATATGTATAAAATAATAAATATTAAAAAAATATTTAAACTATTATTCATGGATAATTATGTAATAATGAGAGAGTTTTGACAAATATGGATGAAAATCAATGAAATTCGACAAAAATAGAAAAAAAACAAGAACAATGATGTTTGACATTAAATTAGACAAAATATACTCTATATATATTATTAAAAATATCTTTTATTTTTTAATTTTATAACATATGTAATTTTTAGTACATATATAAAACTGTATTAATTATATATAATTTAAGAATTAAATATATAACCTTTATTAAATTATATATAACTTATATATATTTCCCTTGCCATATTTTTTTAAACATATTTAATCCCCTAAAATTTAAAAGACGAAATACTTACCATTACAAATATTATAATATATTAATTCCTTAACTTAGTAAAACTCTTATTGACCCGCTATCTTATTCCATGGTTAATTTGGATTGGCTCTCTTTGCAATTCACCCTCAACCTTTACGCTTATTCTCGTGTCTGCTCTCTTCTCAATTCACCCTCAACCTGTACACTTTAACTTGCAGGTCCTCCTAAATATTTCAAGCGTCAACTTTCCACCCTTTTAAAATGCGTTGAAGACAGTGCCGAACTGGTATAAACATTTAGCGAATTTTTTGGATGGCTTTCAAATTCACCATAACTCGAACTTCAAGCTCCTACTTAAGCGAATCCAGTGACTTAGGTTTCAACAATTCGAGAGAATCCAATCGTGGGAGGGACCTTCGAGACACGCACATTTAAATTATTAATCAAATTTGGCTTTTAAAATTTTATTTGTTATCTTAAACCGTGCGGGTTCCAGGGCCAGTTGACCGTCCCCGAATTTTTTTGGGGGGACGGATTGGGAATGGCATAAAAGTCCCTGCGTCCCTCATGACATCCCCAACCAATCCAGAACATTCCCATGTTGTTTTAAAGTCCCCGGAAAGTGGGAACGCAGGGTACGAGGGGTTTTTAGGGGGGGACGGGTCCCCGTGCAACATAGCTTTATTTGTACTGTTTGAAGCCTATTTGCTGGTCTAAAAGACCATCATGAAGTTAGAAGTTATCTGCTGCTATTACTGTGGGTAATCGTTGCCAATATTTCTGATTGAAGTAGGAACCTCTCTACCTAGTATACAACTACTGTGCAATTACCCTATTGACATGCTATCCTAAGGCCCCCAAAACCCTAGGGATATTACAACCTAAGACAAGATAGACATTACATTGTTGCACATCCAGGTTCTCTCAGATCTAAACTCTCCTATGAGGACATTCTTAAGCAGTGTATTGGTAATTTGATTGGCAATTTGGCTCCTTCATTGGGATTGGTGATTCAACAAGGATGTCTTCTTCATCTTCCTCCTATACTTCCATTACTATTTCTTGTGAAGTCGGGGGCTTCCTCTTCTAATGATGATGAATAGCCCTCTTTCATGTTGTATATGTTTAAGCTTTGTGTTATTTCTCTTTTTCAGTGGTTTAGCTTATTTTGTTTTATATTAGAGCTTCTAGGAGTTGCTTCCCTACTCCTACAATCTGTTAATGTTGGATTGTAATTTTGAGTCCTGTTATCCCCGATTTTTAGGGATATAACTAGGAGATCATTTCTCCAGGCCCATAGGTCCTAGACATGGAGTACCGAGAGCAGGATTGACCTGAGCATGGCCCTGGAGGGCCCATCCTTTTCTTCTTCCATCAGCTTTGTCTTGTCAGCAGCAACATCCATCACCATCGACTTGGTCTTGTATCAGAAGAGGTTCTTGCTCCATGAGGTAATTGGTCCAGGTATCATGGTATGTGTCACTTTTGATCATTGAAACCTTTAAATATATGCATCTGATTCCTTTTATCTCTAACAACTGCTTGGATCTTACATTAGCCTACATGACCATGCTTGGGGAAATTGACTGGGTGCCCTAGCAAGCCTGTGCCCATAGGTCTTGGCTTGCCACTAGGGGTATTGCTGAAAAGCCATTGTCCGCTCCCATCATAGCACCACTGTTTCATTTTATCTCCCGCTCATTTATCCCATTCCCCTTGTCCAGGCATTGGGTTGACCTATTTGCAGGATTGCACCTTATCTTGTGGGAAGAAGGGGCTAAAGGCCCAGAAAGTAAAAGCAGTTGGTAAAAGACAAAAGCCTAGAAATAAAACCTCGAGATGCTTCGCCCAGGGATCTTCGAGAAGGCAATAAAAGGCCTCTCAGCAAGAAACAAGAGGGACTCGGAAAATAACAAACAAGACCTAGTTAGAGGATAGGGGGTCTCATCACAAGCCAACCTATTAGGTTCATGGGTACCTAACAGTATGACATTGCCACCATCTGGTTACCATGCCAGGGCAGTGACCTTTGGTTGCATGGCCAAGGGAAAGGGGGTCTCATCACGAGCCAACCTTCTCATCTCTGTGAAAGTAC
>ML833452.1:0-22434 GCA_009831015.1 Picea engelmannii
TCTAATTTCTAGAATGGTAAAAGTGATTTTTGATTTTATTTCATTTTATTCTGTTAGAATTCAAATAGGAAGATTTAGTTTTGATTTTCTTTGTTAATATAATACTAGCTACAAAATCTCACGATTTTGTAGCCAGTCTATTTATGAATTTTAGTTGGCATTATTTTCTAAATATGAATTTCATTTTTTCATCTGCAGGAAAATGATAATTATGGTGCTATTTACAAGGAGAAACCATCTTGGATCATACACTATATAGTTCAGTAGTTATTTATTTATTTATTTTGATAAAACTTTGTCATTATGTAATACATTTTGGTAAACCAACTCCTACAGGAATGGTTTCATGTTGTACTATTTTTGTAAAACAATCTATTTTGGGGGGATTACACTCTATCTTGCATGATAAGAGTTTGTTAATCCAAAACTAGTTTAAATAGTGATCATTGTTAGTGGTAAAAACAACTTTTGTTGGGATACAGTATGGACATGTGATTTTGGGAACTGATATCGAGAAACTATTCACCATTGGATTTAGACCTGTGTGATGCTTATTCCATTATGTTCTTTTATTGCCTTAGTCTTATGAGATAGTATTATGTTTGATGTAGCTTTAGTCTTGTCGTCATATGGTGTTTCATATTGTTTAGTATTTAAATGTTGTCCATAAATTTGTTATTCCATTTTGAAACACCAGGCCGGTATGGGTCGGGTCTGTTGGTCAAAGTCTCGTGGTTGAGATCAAATTCCGACCTTGAAGTTGAAAATCTCAGGAGGAATGGTGTTGTTGAGTCTACATAGGAGCTAGAATGTCAAAGATCCTTTGCAAGGTATCAAAGGATTGTGATCTTCCCTTTCGAATTTAGTAGCGATCACCACTATGGGATCAAGAGAGATCCAAGATCATCAGATTAGAGGGTAGGTGAACAAGGTTCGTCTAATGAAGGAGAAGAAAAAGGTTGAGTAGGTTTAAGTCTCAGTCATCATATCTGCACACAAGCGAATGTGAGCCATAGATCGCGTGGCGGTTCAGAGGATCGACACTCTGAGAGAAGCAAGTCCTCATGTTGCATGAAAAAAAATCTCTCGAAGCCCGAAATTCCGAAGTGACGTGGCTCGCGAACGTCACCTGGGATGACGTGGACACATGGGATGTGTGCCACATGTTAGTGAGTTTTGAACCTATGGAATATTGAAATGTTAGTTAGAATGTGACACGTGTCACCCGCCTGATTGGGCCACATGTCCACTTCTAGTATTTCACCACGTGGCAATAGATCATGTAGTTCAGAGACTGGGCACTCCGAAGGAAAAATATGTGACAGTTTGCATTGGTTCAAGAACTCCTGAAGGCCAGAGTGAATATTGATCGTTGCTACCAGAAGACACGCAACAGTAGATCTCATAGTCTGGAGACTTGGTACTCCTGGGATTTTCAAGTCTCTACAAGTGAAAAGTTTTGAAGTTGAAAGTCGCGAAGGCACACAAACCATCAATCTCATGAAGCCTCCATATGGGGGTGGGGTCGTCCATTTGACGGGAGATTAAATATCGTTCGTCTATTCCTTGTGGTGGAGATAATGGAGATTTCATTTAAGGGTAACTCCGAGAGGAAACATGAGTTGACAATAGAGAATAGATGAAGTTCGAAGTCTAGAGGACTTGGTCCCGACACCGGTCCCATGCATAGAATGAAATTATGTATTAGACAAGGATGAAATGACACTGTTATTTTGTGGAGAATGGGGATATATTCTTCATGAAATAAGAATAAAAAATGACCTGCAACATCGTTTGGAAAATTTATTTATATGCATAATTCTAACAAAATGGTCACTTGCACATTTTGCAGAATTAAGAGATTTAAACATATCAACTTGGAATGGAGATTCGAGAGATGGAAGAAGGTGAGGGGGCCTCCATCCATGATAGAAAGGCCAAAGGTCATAATACCAGAGTTGGTAATGCAAAGACAAAGTCCAATGGATGCAAGGGAAGAGGAGAGCAAGAAACATTAATGGAAACTGTAAGAAGCTTGGAAATAGAAGTGTAGAGCTACAAAGAATACAATGAGAGGTTTTTTGAAATTACTAAGACAACTGAGAGGGGGGGTGAATCGGTTGTTACTGTGCTTACATTTTTTATGACTTATTCAAACAATTTTTAATCTCTTCCAAGTGACCATCAATATTATACAAGATATGAACAACATAAATAATGAACATCAGTTACACATAAGATATACACAGAGACGGATTTTCATGAGGAAACCCATAAAAGGATAAAACCTCTTCTTCTTTGAATGATAGGCAGTGTTTTAAGTTCTGTACATCATCTATCTTTGAGCACCAACTCAAATTGAGGCTACTAACTTTGTTTTACAAGATCCAACTTGCTGAGTGAACCAACCCTCTTATTTCTCTAGAACCCACTAGAAGAAAGCATCAACTCCCTGAGTGTTCCAACACCAAATAGACTTATTCAAGCACCAACTTGCATACAGAAAACTCTATGTTTTCCCTAGCACCATCTTGCCACCTTGTTTTCTAGCCACAACTAGATGGAAGATATAACTTACAATATTCAAGCATCAACTTGATTATTAGAGGACCACAGTCCTCCCTAGCACCACCCTACCTCCCTGATTATAAATAAATGATTGAAAAACCAACAATACCGGTATATCAATTCTTACCACTTCTTCTCTGCTTCACTATTCTTCTTCTTTGTTCATACTTGTCTTGACTTGATATCTTATTCTATTTGTTCTTTCTCTATTCCTCTCAAAATATTTGGTATGTGTTCATTCTGCTCTCTTCACCTTTTATGTTCTATTCAACTTCTGTATCTCATCTCTAAGTTTGATCTCCCACTGTTCATTCTGTGATTTTACTTTCTCCTAGTTTAACTTATTTTTCAGTGAGAACAACCAACTTCACACAGTCATGGCATTTCTCTTTTATGCTCTCCACCAATTCAATTACCCTTCAAATCTTCAAAGAAACACCTCAGTAACTAAATCAC
The DNA here is from genome assembly GCA_009831015.1 of Picea engelmannii. Lineage (NCBI taxonomy): Eukaryota > Viridiplantae > Streptophyta > Pinopsida > Pinales > Pinaceae > Picea > Picea engelmannii. The sequence continues at coordinate 3,025 of ML833452.1, forward strand.
CAAATGCCCAAGAACTATGATTCAATTCTGCTAATTGAATTGTAACTGAACAATTAATCATGAAGTGAAACAATAGCCCTTCGATCAAATTCCTGATTAATCAACGCTATTGGATTACACCCGCAGGGACTCGTGTTTATCCTATATGCCCATTGGTTGTGACCAAATGCTAAAAAAAGTGATTTCGTGATTTCGCGTTTCATAATTCTTGTAATGAGACATCTCGACTCTCCCATGTTGTGATCTCCGAAATGGAGCTTAGCTTCTAGCTCCTTCCCTTCTTGTGACCACTGGTTGTGGCCAAGAGCTTATCCATAAAGCGCTTCGTTATTTTAGGGATATTGGTATGCGGTTTCTCGACTCTCCCAAGTCATGATATCCGAAATGAGGCTTAGCAATGTGCTAGCTCCTCCCTTCATCCTTTGACGACGTGACCTTAGCTATGACCACGGGCCAAAAATTTGGGTGCTTTTCTTGTCAGATCAATGGTCCAGAACTTTGGTGATCCGACGGTCTAGATCATTTTGCGACTTCACATGTCGCGAGTTCCTGTGTCATATTCCTTTGACTCCTCGAATGTACAAGTCAGAGAAATTCCAATCTCTTTCCATGTGACCTCTGGCTTCAATGACCAGGATTGTCATCGCAATTTTGCATTTCTTGGAGTTGGAGGTTAACTCACCTCTATTCACCCGATTCACGAATTTGCGAAACTCCTCATCTTCTACCATGTGTCCTTTGGATCGAATGGCCCCCCTGCTTTTGGGACTTTGTAATATTGCTTAACCTTGCACTTAAATTTTGTGCTCGTTCTTATGGATCCAACGATGATCGATCCTCATGCTCAGATCTGACGCCTGATATCTTTTCTCCTCTTCTTCGCTCTCCTCCCATCTAAATTCAGATTTGACGGCCATCGGGAATTCGAGATGGGTGATCCAATGATCATTGTTGCTATTCACTATTGAGCTTACACTTCTGATCTTGCCACTTTCTCTTGTTCGTCACCATCATGCTGATTTTTTATCTTTCCATAAATGAAAACATGCATTCTCTGCCTTCTATTTGTAAACATGCCAACAAGTTTGATGAGAGAGAAAATTCAGATAAATTCTCGAGCATTGTAGAGCTTAAACCAATTGTAGAGGAAAACAAGGAATGGCTTCAAGAAAGGGGAAGAAGGCAGGTTTTGTGAAAGGAGAGATGATCGTGCAAGAGATGGTTATTTAATAAGTGCTAGCAAAAACCATAGACACCACTCAACTCCTTACTCAACAAGAAAGTTTGATGCATCGAAATATTTTGTAAGCAGTCCATGGGTGTCTCTCGTTAGGTACCAAAGAAGGAGACAAGAAGTGGACAGTTTGCAAGGAGCGTTGAGGAAGATTAATCCACCCTCCTTTGATGGTGAAAAATAAAGGGAAGATGATGTTGAAGCATGGTTTCTTGGACTCAGGAGATATTTTGAATTACATAACTATTCATCAAACCTAGAAGCCATAATTTCCACCTACCATTTACATGGAAAAGATGTAATGTGGTGGGATCAATTGAAGAAAGTTGAACATATTCATGACAAGAGGATCACTTGGAAGAAGTTCAAGAAGTACTTCCAGAAGGAGTACTTCTCAGAGAATTTCTATGACAAGAAAGGATTCAAACCTCCCATAAATAGGAATAGCCTAATAGAAATCATCAAGATAAGTATGCTAAGGGTGAATCCAAGAAAGAAGAATTATTGGGAAAAAGGGGAAGACCACCAATCCAATGTTGGGGATGCAAAGAAGATCACATGTACAAGGATTTCCCACATAGAAAGGACAGAGTAAAGACCGTGCACAATGTCCAAGAGGCTACAACATTCAAATATATGGGAAGGATTTATGCAACATTAGATGGTCGACAAGTGGAATACCAGTCCAATATGATCGAGGTGGAAGGTAAGATCATAAATCAACATGTTGCTATTTTAATTCATTCATGAGCAAGTCATTGTTACATTGATCCTAAAATAGTGGATAGATTACATTTGGAGAAAAGTAATCTTGGAAAATCAAGTTTGGTTCAGTTAGCCACTAGAACCAAAAGGATAATCCATGATATGGTCAGAAGTTGTTCCATAAGTCTTAATGGTGTGAATACTAGTGTTGATTTGAATATCATACCCTTGGGTTCTTATGATATTCTAATTGGAATGGATTGTTTGGACAAGCATCGTGTTGTCCTAGATTTTCATAGTAATACATTTACCTGTCTTGATGGAGATGGAAAACAAAGCACTATGAAAGGAGTTCCAAGATCCATTTCTATAAGGGAGATTTCATCCTTACAGCTGAAGAGATGTTTTAGAAAAGGATGTCAATTGTATGCAACTCATGTGGAAGAGCCAAAAAATACAAAGGGGCCAAGACTTGAAGATTTCTTGGTACTACAAGAATTTGAAGATGTATTCCAAGAAATACCAAGGCTTCCACCAAGGAGGGAGATAGATTTCTCAATTTATTTAGTGTTAGGAGCTGCCATGATGTCAAAAACACCTTACAGAATGAGCACACAAGAGTTAAAAGAATTACAAATGCAGTTGGAGGAATTGTTGAAGAAAGGGTACATACGTCCAAGTGTTTCACCTTGGGGAGCACCAGTACTTTTTGTCAAAAATAAGGATGGAACCTTGAGGCTTTGTATTGACGTTCGACAACTGAATAAGTATACTATAAATAAAACGTATCCTCTACCCATAATTGATGACCTCTTTGATCAACTAAGAGGAGCAAAGATATTTTCAAAGATTGACCCGAGGTCAGGATACCATCGGGTAAGAATCAAGGAAGAAGACATTCATAAGATAGCCTTTAGGACCAGATATGGGAATTATGAATTTGTAGTGGTGTCATTTGGACTGAACAATGCACCAACTGTATTTATGTGCTTAATGAATGGCATATTTAGAAATTATTTGGATAAGTTTGTCATAGTATTCTTGGATGACATACTTGTCTATTCCAAGTCTAAAGAGGAGCATGCAAATCACTTAAGGCTGGTATTTAAAGTGCTGAGAGAACATCAATTGTATGCCAACCTAAGTAAGTGTTCTTTTGATCAAAATAATATCCATTACTCAAGACACATTATTTTAGAGCAGGGCATAGTAGTAGATCTAGGGAAGATTGAATCCATTAGAGGATGGACAACACCCATAAATGTGTCATAAGTCATATCTTTTATGGGATTAAACGGTTACTATAGAATTTTCATAGTAGGGTTCTCTAAGATTGCGCATCCCATCACTTCTTTGCAAAATAAGGGAACTAAATTTGAATGGACACCTAAGTGTGAAGATAATTTTCATCTGTTGAAGGAATTACTTACTAGTGTACATGTGTTAAATATTGTTGACCCAAATGAAATTTTTGTGGTATGTACAGATGCATGTAAGTAAGGACTTGGGGGATTTCTCACGCAAAATGGACATGTCATTAGTTATGAGTGAAAAAATAGTAAGGATCATGAAAGGAAATATACCATGAATGACTTGGAGCTTCCTGCCATTGTCTATGCCTTGAATATGTAGATACATTATTTCATGGGGAAGAGATTTGAATTAAGGACATACCACATTGGCCTGAAGTATATTTTTGAAAAACCAACCTTGAATTCCAGGAAAACAAGATGGATGGAATTTTTAAGTGAATATGACCTCGATATCAATCATATCAAAGGAAAAGAGAACAAATTTACTGATGCACTTAGTAGAAGAGTGCATCTCATGCATCCTACCACTGTCAGTATGCATCAGTCAGACTTGAAGAGCATACTTTTATATGATCTTGTTACAGATCAACATTACCTACAGGTAAAGGAATTAAGCTTACAGAAAGGATATGTACAACATAAAATAAAGGAGTATGAGATAAATGAAGATGGATTACTTATGCATAAGAATAGAATCTATGTTCCTAGTTCCGGAGAACCAAGGAAATTGGTATTGAAGGAAATGCATGATGTTCCTTATGATGGAAATCCTAGGTACTAGAAAATGATTACAATAGTAAAGAGCCAATTATTTTGGCCGAGAATGAAAATGAATGTTTCTGATTACATCAATCGATGTATGGAATGTCAGAAGGTGAAGGATGAGCATAGGCACCCAACGGGTTTGTTGCATCCATTACCAATCCCAGAGAAGAAATGGGAAGTGATAACCATTGATTTCATAACTAAATTACCTAGGACAACAAGACAACATGATTCAATCATGGTAGTGGTTGACAAATTAACAATGGCTGCTCATTTTGTTCATGTAAAAACAACGCATACAACGACTAATATTGCATATTTTTACATGAGGGAGATTGCTAGGTTGCATGGGATACCTAGGACAATTGTCTTAGATAGAGATACAAATTTTACCTCCAATTTATGGAGGGCATTGTTTAAAGGATTTGGTACAAATATTCACTTTAGCACAACATACCATCCACAGTCAGATGGGAAAACAAAGAGGGTCAACCGAGTAATTGAAGATATGTTGAGAATGTATGTGATGGATAAGCCATCTAAGTGGGAAGATTACTTACACTTGGTTGAGTTTTCATATAATAATGGGTATCAAGCCTCACTGAGAATGTGCCCATTTGAAGCCTTGTATGGTAGGAAATGAAATACTCTAGTGAGCTGGGAAAACCCAACATATAGAGTGGTACTTGGGCTGGAGTTGCTCAAGGATATGGAAGACTAGATGGTTAAGTTCAAGAACAATTTAAAGGAAACTAAGGATAGACAGAAAGTTTATGTAGATAAAAACATGACAAATAGAGAATTTAAAGTTGGGGAGCATGTACCTCTGAAAGTGAGTCTCAAGAAAAGCTCTTTGAAATTGGGTAGTTGTACAAAGATGGCAGCCAGATTATGTGGTCCATTTTAAATATTGGACAAAATAGGGCTAGTTTCATACATGCTTGCATTGCCTGCTTCCATGAATGTGCATAATGTATTTCATTTCTCTTTTCTAAATAAATATTTACATGATCCTAACATACATGCTTGTATTTCTTGCTTCCATGAATGTGCATAATGTATTTCATGTCTCTTTTCTAAATAAATATGTTCATGATCCTAACATACATGCTTGCATTGCCTGCTTCCATGAATGTGCATAATGTATTTCATGTCTCTTTTATAAATAAATATGTACATGATCCTAACCATGTTATTGATTGGCATCTGATTTAGGTAGAGATAGAGGGATACTTCTAGGTCTATCCAGTGTAGGTATTGGACAAAAAAGTCAAAATGCTCCAGAATCAAGTTATAGAGCTGGTAAAAGTTCAATGGACTTGATACGGTCCTAAAGATGCTATCTGGGAGCATGAAGTTGCCATGTGGGTAGAGTACCCACAACATTTCGAATAAATTTTTAAATTTTGATCTATATTTTGTATATGCACTAAGGACAGTGCCAAAATAAGGGGGAGGGGATGTAACACCCCAGGTTTTGAGCCTCGTATTAAATGATGTATTTTGTTAATTGTTAAGAGGATAGAGGGCCCAAACAATTAAAAGAGGACAGTGTGCCTAAGAAATGTAATGATTTTATCAGTATTAATAATAAACACATTGTTGGATGTTAGATGGACAAGAACTAGAGTTATAGGGGGCTATAATTCCACAAGAGAGGGAGCTTGAGGGGATAAATGTTTATTTCCTATCTTAATTACCCTTTTTGTCTAAGGGAGTGGATCAGTTATGTGAGATTCTTGGGGGAGTCCAGGAGGTTCTTGATTCCCCACGAAATACTTAAACCTGCCCCTGGTCTGTTGGAGGTTTGGATCATTCACTCATTCACTTGCTAACTGGTTCATTCATTCACTCACTTTCCCACTCGTTCTTTCATTCCATTATTACCTATCATTCATTCATCCTTCCTCATATGTGTCTTGTCTTGGGGAAATGGAAACAAAATTCTTAAGAGTAGCCATGGTATTTTTGGTTGTAGTGGCCACTGATGTAATTCAACCATGAGTTGAGGCCTGCATGTCTAATATGCATTGGATTGTGTCCAGCTTTGTACACAGTTGTGAGTCCTAAGAGTTCCAACATGGAGATTCTGGACCAGCTGCATTGGATCCCTTGAAGGAGAAGGACTACCTGAGGGATTGTGTGGCAAAGAAGGGTGGAGGTCCATTCTCTTGGGTGGTGCATGTTGACTAGAAGAGAGTTGGGTACTTGGATTACTGCAAATGCTGGGAAATCCTATGAGATATTGAGTGTTGTTTGGTTTGGAAAGCCAAGTAACAATCTAGAACCATCCTTGTGGATTCATAACCCTAGCTTGGGGGTGACACTGCTATTGAGATTTGGAACACTAGTGTCTACGGTTGGGTGGAACGTCCTTGGTATGCAACCAATTGGTGTCTTATTTATAAAGAGAAGTGCTCTTTGTTATGGTATTATTTACCTGTATATGAATGTATTCCATTGTGTATTTATTTATCATTAAATTAAATCTTTAGAATATGCATGCTTGCTGGTTATTGTTATCCATGTCGTTAGATATTTTCTTTTGTGCATCCTTATTAATTTAAAAAGGTATCAGTAAGAGAAATAAGTCCAAGGGTGGGCTTGAAGGTAGCGTACCCCATCTTGTGGGTGGTGGGGTATGCTACAATATGTACCAATCAGATGAATTTGTTAGTCAATTGGATCAAATTGGTTTAAACTAATCTCAACGCATCAATGGTTTTGACACTAAAAACTTATTCTCTGTGCACATGTCCCTAGTTTGATAATGTTCATATTTTTGCAAGTCTGAATAGTTCGAAGAATGAGGAGGAGACAACCAAAATATCCCCAAAGCCTCTATTGAAGAATCCCTAAACAATGTATAAGAACTAGAAATAACTAATGAGTTCTACATACAAAAGGCTAGATGGGAAACCAGAAAGAACCCTAATTCACTCAGTATTTAACAGAGAGGTAATTTTGCAAAAACAAAACCTAGAAGTAGTGGTTTCAGATCAAGAAAATCATCCAACAAAAATTTAGATGACAATGATGATAAAGACCCTACAAAGAAAAATTTGGAAAAATATCATATTGTACACACTTATGTTGGTTACTCTTCTATTTAGTTTGAGTTCATACAGAGGGATCCAGGGTTCATGTATGTTCAGGTTTCCAAGAAAGCCTCTAAAACTATCGACCCTCCTAGTAAACCAGAAGGCAACACAATGCACAGAATGCATTGTGAAGTCTCACCCGAGATAGGTTTAATGGGTGGTTTTAATACTTAGGTATTTACAGCCTAGGATTGAGTGTGAGATATGAGAACTGTATATTAAACCACTATTATAACTTGGAAACACAATATACTGTCATTTTTGAATAAGAAGGAAATATATCAACTCATTCATTACCATAGCAATAACCATTGAAATATGATAAAGATATGCATGAATTCATCAAATAACACATATGTTACCATGGTTCACCCCCTCTTGGGTTACATCCACAAAGATCTGGCTCTCAACTCTTTTATTATAGTATTTCTGCATCTACAATGTTGTGCGCATTACAACTCTACTCAGTTGGGTAAGATATATATGAGGTGAACTAGATCGCACCAAGCTCCTCATCCTGTGATCCAACCCTCAAGATATTCCCTCCTTTGTCCTCTTCATCTCAACAACTTACAAAATTAGGTCATACAACAAAATATTACATATCGCATCAACTCATAAAGAACTAGCTAAACTCAATAATACTCCCCACCGAACCCCCTATGATACCTAAGTATTGATATTTATATATTTTTTGGCTCTTCAGCCGTTACAATAAATTCCCTAACCCTAACCCTACCCTCATTAGGTCTTCCTTGCATGCACACGTGTTGTTCTTCCTTCCAGCTGCTGCTTTCCTCGTGCATGCTTTCTTTCCCAAAATCGCCTTGCTTTTCTACTTTGGTCTACTTTCAACAGGCGCCCAACACTGACATGTGGCTCATCCTGAGCCACCTAACACAAATCTTCGATCTACTTGGTGAACGCCTAGAACTTTTCCTAGAGATTTGTTGTCTGTGTCTGCGCCTGTGCAGTCTTCTCCTTGAGTGTGTCCACTATCTGGGATGCGATTTCATCCCTTACCAATTCTGTGCACTCTTCCTAGGTCTGTGCTATATGTGTCTTGGATTCCTCTTCCCATGCCAGGACTTCTGCTACGCACTCTTAAAATGGTTCCATTTGAGCCTAACGCTCCTTCTTCTATGTTTGTGCAATGGTGAGTTCTGCCTACAATTTCTTCATGTCCTGCACCCCTTTGATACACTCCATGATGGACATTGTCTTCTGCCTCTACTTGAGGTATTGGATAGTTGTGATTATCCTTTCTTCTTCCTTGTCCCACTTATGTATTTTATGATCCTTCTCCATCTTTTTCCAAAGTTGTACTGCATTCTCGAACAAGTCAATGGCTGTGCTAACTTGTCACTCTATCTCCTGTAGTTGTTCTATTTCTTCCTACTTACTTTTCTCCTTTACTACCGGTGGAGTAGTGGGTGTGAGCTTCTCTCGGAGATTCTCGATATCCTTCTAATATTGATCGATTTCCTGTGCAATTTGATCAATCTTTTCTACTGCTGTGATTTCATCCATCTACGCTGTCTTTGGAATCTTCTCGTATGTTCTGACCATTTTATGCACCAATCCATTCCTACGCTCTCTTTCCTCTTGGGTCTCGAACTCATCCTTCTCAAATAATATTACCAACACATCCCACTTCTCTATTTCCTACTACAATTTAGATAATTCTTTACGTGCAGGAGATTGTACCTCATGGGTAACGCTCACCTACAATTTGTGTAGATCCTTGGATGATATACGTGGTAATACCAGTAGGATTTTGGCTAAGTCCTTCATGGGTTTTTTCCCCATGATCTCATCCATGCACATCATACTGGGTGTGATATGGAATGTTGCACTGAGATGCGGTATTGTAAGAAGTTTATCGCACTTGCCTTCTTCCAATATTTCCTTTGTCTGCGGTGCTGATGGCCCTGTTCCCATGTTGTTGCCTACTATTTGTACTTCCTCGATTTTCTTGAGGAACTACTGCATGTTTTCCAGCTCCTCTTGAATCCTATCCCTATGGTGTGCAACATTGTCAAAATCCTTAGCTAGACAATCCTAGAACATTTGGTCTATCATTTCCCCATCATCGTTTGTGATCATATATTATGGCAGTGTTATTTGCGCCTTCATATTCTTGTGCGCTCCTCCTATGTGCATGACTGGCCTCTTATTCCCACCTAGTTCATGTGAGTTGGGATTTGGTGCGGTCCCCTTTACCACCTCATCATGTTTCAACTGCACTTCAACCGACTACGTCATGTTCTTTTTCCCCTTCTAGGTCCCTATCTTCATTGCCCCTCCATCTATATTATTTGTGTTTGTCTAGCCTATCCTCCATTTCTTGGGCACTGGGACTTCTTGAGGTTGTGTTTCTCTCTGCATTGCCTCCTCTTCTACTGTCCTTTCTGTAAAGTCTTGGGTGAGTATTGGAATCTTCCACTCATCATCCCAGTCTTTGATCACCATATAAATGTCTCCTTTTGTGATACAATAGCGCATTTGTATCAATTTCTTATTGTAAACATTGTAACATTATGAATAATATAGAATATGTTGGTTTTCTCGGTTTGGGTTTCTAGGGGAAAAATCTTTGTGTAATGTTTGTATTTGCCATTGTATCTTTTCTGTTTGCTGTAGATATTGTACAAGGTTAGAATTTACATCTATCACTCCAAGCCATGGGGGGATAAAGAAAAAGATTTCTTCTATGAAATTTGTAACTATATGGTGGTGCCGATGCATATTTCTATATACGGGTGCCCACCTCCCAGGATTTCCGACAGGATTGTGACCAACCTGGGAAAAATAGTAGATTGGTACATTGAAGAACATTTCTCTTATATTAGGGTGTTTGGATGTTCTGTCCCTCCGCATTCCTTACCGAAGTTTCTACCAAATTTATTGGTCTGCAAAGAGGTGGCACATCAAACTATGCTATGCAGAATCAATAAAGAACTAAAGGCAGTGCAGAAAAAAGTATGGCCCGCCTTTCCTTTTCAGATGGGTGTGTTCTCACTGTTAGACTTCGACCACTCAAAGGTAGAGGTCACGGCCCTAGAAGACATTAAGCTTGTTAATATTGAATTCAAGAAACACGATCCCTAGAAGATCTTGGGAAATCACATGGCTCATTACAATCTGAAAATATATGAGCATGAAGACTAGCCATAGGATGATATATTTCAAGGAGAAAGATCTTATCAGAAAGTGTTGAGCCGAGTTCGAACTTTGGCTCCAGAAGAATTATGTGAGTTCTATAATTTTCAAAGACACCGAAGAAATAACCTGCCTAAATTCTTACAGGGAGGATCCCTGACATCTCTAGCCACACGAGAATTTTCTACCCATAATTTAGAAACAAGAAATTCGAGTGGACGAGACATTCAAGAAAATTTGGAGAAAATAGAGGTTATGACATAGAAATCAAATACTGCATGATGAAATCCACTAGATGATCAAACTAAATCTCAAGCCAAATCTCTGATAAAAAAGGGTGAAGAGAAATCACTATCCACACCAACTAAATCAGCTACAAACACAACAAGGCAATAACCATCCATCAAGATAGGCAACCCTATCAAATCGGTCACACCTTTACAGTCCAGTAGGGGGAACCCGAATGCCAAAGTCATTTTTATATAGGATCTCACTCCTATTTAGGTTGAATAAATTCCCCCTTCCGACTTCTTCTACAACAAGAAGAGGAGGGTTGTAGTAAAAAAGGAAACGCACCAAAAGGAGGGTTCAAATGTCAAGAGACATAGAGTGATATATGATGGTTAGGCCTTAGAGGAGGCAAAATTTTCTATGGAAGCCGTAGGCACATTGGGAGATTTTTCCACAACAAATCAATGCTCAATTGGGAGTCTAACAAACAAATGAAACAGAAGGATCTATTCATGAAACAATTTCAAAACCAAATAAATACTATGGAACAGAGTGTGAGAAATGATATGAATAAAGGTTTTGAGCATATCAGAGCCTGTGATAGACAGGAAATCCAGCAACTCAAAATTAGTCTTGATGAAATGCATAAAAATTCACAGGTAAGTAGAGAATTGGCCATTAAATAGAAAGAGTTGGTTAAAAAAATTTAGGCTAAAGTAAACTTGACTGAGAACACGACAATGGATATGGATATTTTCCAAGCCCATGCATTGGAGGTGCACGAGAAGCTTGAATCAACCCAAAAAAACCTTTTGACTAAAGTAGAAGTTGTTCAAAACTATTATCGGGTGGAAGACCATTCTTTAAATAACATTCACCTTAAAGAGAGAGAGAGGCCATTGCAGCTTGAGTTACATTCTAGGAGGTTGTTTTATTAGTAGCAAAGGATGTATAAGCCAGGGCCACTAGATTGTCTCTTTCAGAGAAAACACGAGGCGATATAATACTGAAAACCTGGGAAGCCAATTTAGTTGAAAGTAAAAGGTTAGCCTAGGAAGTGAATAAATATTATGAAGAGGCATGTTCCTCACTCAACAAAGAGTCACTGGAAATTGAAATAGATAGTATCTCTAAAGCCCTGGGGAAAATTGATATTTCAAAGAATCAACTTCATTCCAAGACGAGCATGGAAGAAGCCCAGGCCACAATCCTACAATTGAAACAAATTGACATTATCCAGATTAATAAGTGGATAGTCAATCCTAATATACGACTACAGTCTATATATTTAGAATCCAGGAGAATGGAAGATAGGTTGCCTCACATAGAAAATAAGTTATATACTTTTGAGGTGAATGACACAACAGATCCTTCCAGGTTGGTGGTGCAGTTCGTAGGTAGATGTGTTCAGTGTGTCGAGCAAGGAAAAGCCAAGACATCTAGGAAAAAATGAGACAACGTGTGTGTACCATTCAGATGGGTCATGATGAGAGGCTAGCTATTTCTGAGCTGGAGGACAAGAAGAAGAAACGTCTTTGATAGCAGGCAAAGAGACAGAGAAGATGCAAATGAAAATATTCAAATTTCACATATTGTAATATTTATTGTTTTTGAATTATGATAATGCCAACCACCTAGGGTTGAGATCATTTTCGTATAAATGCATAGTTTGAAGACTTAACATAGGATACTTCTTGCTGAATGTAATAGAGAGAACTCTCCTTTTGTGAGAATTAATACAAGTGCAAACATGGATTCTAATTTTTGTGCAGTTTGAGTTATGTTTTCCTCTTGTATTCCATATTTCTAGTTTCCCCTATGTTATTCCTGGATAAGTGAGTGATTGCAATTTAGTACCACTACTACTGTAGTCACATTTTATCGGTTGTTTGATAAGAAAGCAATTTTTTCTCTGTATTTTCTATAAGTGAATAAAAGACCTGTGAGCTACTTGGATTATTGTATCTCATATCCTTTCAAGAGTGCATTCTTTAATTTATTTTACTGTGAATAAGGTAAGATTCATCTTGCATTGATGCCTCATTTTGTTTAACATTTTTGTAAGTTTCCCTCACATGATTTGATTTTATAAATCGACTCAGACGATAAATTACAACCTCTGTCATGTTTTGTCATTATTTTCATTTGAGGATTAATTCTTATATAACTAACAGGAGAAAAAGCACCTTTCAAAACTTTCCTTTATATTTATGATGCCTTGACATTATCCTTTTGAGCCTTAAGTGTAATCTTAGAAACAACATGGGGTTTACTGGTGTTGTGTCTGTGGATGGTATTTCGTCGATATTGACGATCTCCGGTGGTTGTTGTTCACCTTATCCCAATTGTACTTGTGACCTGGTTCTAACTCTGGGTTGTCTGGCACTCTGGCTTGCTTCTTCTTTATTTGGTGGTTCCATGGTGGTGAGTGTCGAACGTTTGTTGAATTTGAATGGTCTCTGTGACCTCTATGAATTCCATTCAGTTTTCCTTAGCCTCTATCACTCTCTATCTATTCTCTTTTCGCAAATGGACTCCTTGCTCCCGCGTCCGTGTGTTGTATGGGCTTCACATGAAGCTTGTCGAGGATGATTCCTTAATTATGGGTTCAATGCACCTCCATTTCTTTCATACTTTCCATTACTCTTCCTTTCCATCTCCCGTTGGTGTGATTAATGTGGTGTGCCATCGATATTTTTTGACCTTCAATTTCGCCTAATTTCATAATGTTGTACTACTTTTGTCGTCTTTCTGTTTCTCGCTTGTTTCCCTTTTTATGTGGTCATTTTCCTTCTCCTCGCCAAATTTGTGTTCCTAAGTGTCCATTCTCTTTCTTCTTTCGGCTCACTTTTCCTCTATTGGTACTGTTTAACATTCTATTTTTTTTTCTTACTGCGTGGTGGGTAGTTGATTGTTCTTGTACAACTTCAGTCGGCTCCCGTTGATCATCCCTCTGAGTTCTACGCCTAATAATTCTCTCAACTATACAACTTCTCTATCTATGACAGATTTTACTTCGTATGGTCCTAGCCAATGCATTCTTAGCTTCCATGGGTGCTGAAGTGATTTGTTGTCATACATTAATACTAGATCTCCTTCCTTGAAAATTTTCTTCTCGATGTGTCTATCATGCTAAGATTTGTCCCTTGTTTTATGAACTTGTTGGAAAAATCCTTCTAAGATTCGATCTTCCTCCATGGTCATTAATTGGTTTTGTCTCTCTTGTACTGTGCATCATTATGTCATTTGTGTAATTGCTGCTATGCGCAAGCTTGGTACTGATAATTCCAATGGCATTATTTCTTCATGCCCATATACCAGTTTAAATGGAGTGTGACCTGTCAAATTTTTGCACGTAATCCTGTAGGCCCATAATAATGCTGGTACCTTGAGGTCCCAATCATCCCTATTGATATTACATATATTTATCAGCGCGTTCTCAAGGATTTTGTTAAATGCTTCCACTGTGGCATTTTCCTGTGGGTGATATGGTGTGATCTTTTGATGATGGACTTCAAACTCTTCATTCATAGTGTTGATGGTGTTTTTTATGAAGTGCATGCCTTGGTCGCTATTATTGGATAAATCCGTAAGTGCGGACAAAAACCGATCTCCCTAGATCCACCTGGATCTAGAACAAAGCAAGACAGAATATGACTCTTTCCCTAGATTCTAACCATTGAATTCAATAGGAGGCAAGAACAAAGAACATACCTTATTATCACTTCCTTTGGTCTTTGTTTCTCCCACTTCGCTCCAGTTCTCTCGTATAGTTAAGACCAAAACAATACAAACCAACCGAATTGAAGAAAGCACAATCTATTCAACAGTCAATCTATGTATATGATCAAGGAGCTATACAATAAAGTGGAATTAGCTTTATGGGAAAGGGACATATTACTGTATCATATTAATGGAAAGTAAAGATTACAACCTGAGCCTTGATGTTGCAAACTTCCTTTCGATGGCCCTTGACTCTGACACACACACTTGCTCACTTGCATGAAGAAGATCAACTCCTTTGGATGAACTTGCTGGAGTCTCCTAGCTGTTGTAGCATCAGTCCTTCACACAATTCTTTCACCAATTCTCCAATGAATCTTTCTTAACATTTTCCATGAGAATTCACTCAATATATAGGAGAGAATGAATTGGTTACTTGGATAATAATGATCCCAAAATATCAGGGAATCCAATACTAGGATAACCATTCGAATGCCATCTCATCCTTCTAGAAGATTCCCTTCTAGAAGCATCGAGAATTCATCTTTTTTCCTTTCTTTAGAAAGAGTTCGCACCCTAGCAGTTCAACACAGTGAAAACTTCTGGCACCCTGGCTTAAGGCAGCCTGCGAGAATCATGCATTCTCATAGGAAAATATACTAGCAGCCTGCGAACAGTCCTCAAAAATGTAATTTCTGGAAAGAGATGAAGGTAAATTTTCTCCGGAGAAAGTTCTAATGAAGAGCCTGAGTACACCATCATCAATACATCATCATGACAACCAAAATCATGGGTAACAGTCGCTCATCAAAACACTTGGGCATCCAAATCTAGTGATTACTTGTTTGAATAAAAAGTGTGCTATTGTTTCTGCACTGTAATCCTTCATTGGTGCGGCTTCCAACCATCTTGTTAGGTAGTCCTTCGCGGTGATATTGTACATAGCTCCTTTTCTTTTTGTTGGTGGGTTGATTGGTCCCACAAATTCTATTTTCCACTTATCGAATGCCTACAATGTTACTTTTGGTCGTAGTGGAATCTCGTCCCTTCTGTTGGGTTTACCTACCCTTTGAATGACATCGCATCTTTGACAGTACTCCTTCAAGTATCTGTGAATTGTCGGCCACCATAGTCCTGCGTGCAATACCTTCTGCGTGGTAGATTTGCTTGTGTAATTTACTCTTGCTATACCCTCATGGTATTCTTCTAACACTCTTGGTCTTTTGTGTTCTAACACATATCTGTGCAAGATGCTATCTACACCCATTTTTTGTAAGTGTATTGCAATCAGTTGATAGTCAGAAGTGCGAACTACCACATTTTTCTTCTGCGCGGTGTTATATTCTTGCGGCGTAGTACCTATTCTCAAGTGCTCAATTGTATCTGTGAAGTATTCATCAACAATATGGACTAAGAATAATTATGCATCTAGGAAGTTGTCTTCTAAATTCATAGGTTCTTCTCCATTTGTGACTCTTGATAGGTGGTCAGGTCCTGCGTTCAATTTTCCTGGCTTTACTATGACTTCGAAGTCAAACTCTTGAAATAGTAGTAACCATCGACAAAGTCTCCCCCACAACACTCGCTTGTTGACTAGCTATTTCAGGGACGAGTGATCTATGAACATATTAAAGTGTTTTCCCAATAAATAATGTTTGAATTTATGTAGTGCGTAAACCATATCTAGTCCTTCTCGCCATGTAGTGTTGTAGTTCTATTTTGATTCTGATAGCTTACTACTTGCAAAGGCTATAGGGTGGTCTAAATCTCCCATGCCTGGCTACACAAAGATAGCTCCAAGTGCTATGGTTTATGCATCTACATGCATGTGGAATTTCTTCTCCCAGTCTGGAAATACTAGTATTGGTGTAGTGACTATCTTTTCCTTCAGGGTATCCAGATCATGTTGACACTCGTCATTCCACTAAAACTTAGTATCCTTTCTTAACATCTTTTCCATTGGTGTATTAATCTACGTGTACCCTTTGATAAACTTCTTGTAGTATCCTATGTGATCCAATGTCACCCATAGCTGATAGACTGTTTTTGGTGCTGGCAAGTTAACAATTACTGTGATCTTTGCAGGATCTACTAGTAAACCTTGTTTTCATACTATATGGCCTAATAGTATCCCAAACGGTGTTCCAAATATGCATTTATTAATTTTAAGTGATATATGGCACTGTCTGCATCTTTATAACATCAGGCATAATACTTCTACATGTTCTTTCAACAAACTATAGACTATCCAATCATCCAAGTATACTTCTAGAAACTGGTGGATAAATTCCTTAAACATGACAATGACTACTCTGGAAAATATTGTTGGTGCATTCTTCAGTCCAAATGGAATGACTGTGTACTGGTAGGATCCCCATTCTGTCACAAATTTGGTCATGTATCTATCTTCCTGTGCTATCTTGATCTGGTGGTAGCCTGAGAATCCATCAGTAAATGAGTAGGCTTCATGTCCTTCTACATTCTCTAACACCTCGTCCGTGAAAGGTGTAGGGAATGGGTCATGTAAGCATGAATCGTTCAACTTCCTCAATTCTACACATATCTATATTTCTCTTTGTTTATTGTCCTGAACTACCATCGGGCTTATCCATTATAATTCTTCGACCGATTCTATGATTTCAGCTTTGAGCATCATGTCGATCTCAGCTTTGAATTTCTGCTTATATACTGGGTTCATTCTTTATGGTCATTGTCTGATTGATCTCGCTTCGGGTATGAGTGGTATCTTCATCTCTCCTAGCTCTCCTTCATACCCTTTATCTCTATAAATTTCATGGGAAATAGGTCATTGTACTCATGCAGTAACTCTATTATGCTTTCTATCATTTGCTCATCCCAGTAATCTCTGATGATGGCCATCTTGTGATTCTCAACTATCCCGATGTTGAATTTATTTGTCCCGAGTGACACAAAAATAACTTTTGATTCTATAGGTGGACCTTCCACTTCTCTCTCACCTTCCGCTTCTTCGATATGAATATCACGTAGATTGTCTTCATCTGGTGCTTCCTCTTGCACATGCTAGCATGACAACAATTCCTTGACTGTCTGTTTGTTCCACTATTGTTCTTCTGTTATGAGTTCAACTTCTGGTACCTTGATGAATATCACTCCTCTTATCCATTTAAGAGCAACATCTATGTTGGGATTCTCATGCTCGAATGAGAAAGTGACTGTAAAATTCTGTTGCAATGTCATCCAAGTCACAGTTCCTTTGCACAATTCCTAGTCTGTGTACCAATTCAATGGTATGCCCTCTAGAGTGTGTACAAAATAATAGGGCCATTCCTTTCGAGGTGTCAATTTCCACAATGTTCTACATGTCTCCAAATGTTCTTCTTGTGCCCCCTATCCATCGTACTTCTATTGCATGTTGTTTCTCTGTTCTGCGTCGAACCTTATGCGCAATAACTTCTTACATTGGTACCAATATGTGCTTGTCTCTTTGTGTGCGCCCCACCATCTTGCAGGTGTGGCATTGAGTGCTAGATCAAGTGATAACAGTATTTGGTTCTCTGTAACTTCATCTTCACATTGTACCAAGAACGTTTCCATATCATTTATTCCATGGAAACTTGGTGGTTCCCTTCTTTCTGTTCCTACCCATCTTACTGCGCGGTCTATTCGTGCACATATTCTCATGGAAACTTCGTGCAATCGTTGTTTCTAGTTCTCTAAACCAGTGTCTGAGTTTGTTTCCCATGAAGTAATGCTCTTCGAACTGAGTACTCCATTTTTAGTTGGGTTTACGTAATCCTCATCACACACAGTTGTTCTGTACAACTAGCTGATTTCCTCTAAGTCTAGGCAAGTAGGTTCTACAAACCTCTCCCCTTATGATGGATTTAATGGCATGATGAACCTATATTCTTTTGACTCAAATGTCATTTTTTTGGTCTTCAAGTTGATTATGGCTTGGTTGTCAATTTCCCAATCCAGACCAAGAAATGCTGGGTAAGGTGTTGTGCTGTCCACTATTTCAATGACTTCAAATTCTGCTTTTGTGCGCATTCCATCTAGGTTTACTATCACTCCTTCTAGTCTATCGATTGGTAGGACTATGTGTTGGTTTGCTAATTTGAGTTGAACAAGTGAATATCCTAACGTGGGCTCTCCCATGCATTTCCATGTCTTCTTTGGTAATACATTGACCTGAGATCCCAGATCCAATATGATGTCTCCCATGTTGAAGTCTCCAAGTTTGAACTCCGTACTCGTTCTTCTCCTTGTATGTAGGTGACTGACTTTTTTTGGTTCTAGTTTTCCTTCCTACTCGATGCTACATTTTTCTAGTATGTTTTGCAATATTTTCATAGATGATGGATCATTTAATACCTTTACACATGATTGAAAAAATCCTTTGATTTTACTTACTTGTCCCATGGGTTTCATTTGGTTGGTATGATCCAATAACGAAGGCATTTATTATTCTAGTTCTTCCTTTCTTTGATGCGTAGTTGAAGTCGTCACAATGTCCTCCTTCTGCAATTCTTGTCGGGCTTTATTAAATATCTCCTTCTCCTTCTACGCGTCGAACTGCTTCCTTATTTCGACGTTATTATTCACCCATTGATTATGTGCTAGCTCTTGTCGAGTAGCGTCATCCCCTATTTTATCTCCTCCGCGGGTGACTATGTTGATGTTTTGTCCTTCATCTCTTGCTTCGGCTTGTTGACAGACGAAATTGACCATCTATCAACTAGAAGAGCACGTCTGGTCTGGGGTTGTCTAAATAACCCAAGCCGTTTGGTGTAACTCGTTATGACGGGTTTAATGGCTCAGTTAGCCAATCTAAGAATCCTAAAAAAAATGAATAAAAGAGAGAAATAACTAACTAATTACCAAACACTATATATATATATATATATATATATATATATATATATATATATATATATATATATATGTACATATGTTCTAATGTAACTGTAGTAGTTGTATTTAAGAAAAATATATACAAGTCTCCTTTATTTACATGATTTACAAGCTACAAGTTTTAATCGAAACTTAGGAAATCGATGTGAAAAATGATTGCTTCTAGGAAGCAGATAAAGAAAGCACATAAAAATATTTATTGTTTTTCTTTTATAAATTTAAAGAATCTTGCAAAAAAAGTTAATGAAACATGAACATGTGGATAGTCAAAGTTGAACCA
>ML833452.1:22484-51360 GCA_009831015.1 Picea engelmannii
GCAGATAAAGAAAGCACATAAAAATATTTATTGTTTTTCTTTTATAAATTTAAAGAATCTTGCAAAAAAAGTTAATGAAACATGAACATGTGGATAGTCAAAGTTGAACCATACATTCTAGTTTCAATGATATGTAAATGACAAAGAAATACAAAGAATCTATCGTGTCAGTGAATTAGTGAGGTGTATCCAAGCATCTGCATTGGTGAACATCCAACTGCCATGTCCAAGAGAGAAATATGCAGTGAACCTTATGACTGTTCTAAATAAATTCAGAACATGTATTGGCAGCTTAGGTTTTAATGACAGAAAAGGAAACAGAACATAAACCTGTGATCTCATAATTATACATGATTACAGCAAGATAAATCTAGAAGCAATCTATGCATTTTATCATTCAATTTAAAACTCAAAGATAAATCTCATTATTTAAATCAAAGATATAATCACAACATTTGTATTTTGATGAAGCAAATGATAGATGATATTTATAATATAAACCTCCTACACATCACAGATCATTTAATCTAAAGATATCAGACCTGCACATGTAACAGGATTAAAAAAACCATAAATAACAACATTATAAAAAAAAGGCTAAATCCAAAATGCATATATGTCGTTCTATTAAGTTTTTTGAATCACTTGTCCATTCTATAGTCTTGGAAGAATTTTTTTGGATAATAGACTTTAAAGGTTGGAAAAATTAATACATGAATGATAATAATTAACCATGTATTGATAAAAAAAGACTAAATCTATTTAAATCAATGCATAATCAATTATTCAAAGAATATGAAGATATTATAATGAAAATAAAACAATTTTACTCACATGACAAAAGCAATTAAGCAACCTGGAATTCCATATTCTTCTTTGAAAATACTCGTCCATTCTCCCAAAGATTCCATCCATCCATTACTCCATTTGAAAAGAAATAAAATGTTTACAAAATATATAATACACAAAATATAAAGGATAAAAATCCTCCTCTCAAATTCTTGGGATCTTGGCTCTGAACTTTCTCATATATTTATAAATGAATGAACAGTCTAGTTGTCACTATTAATTTTCGCCACCTGAAATTTTCCTTGTAAAACGACATCAATATCTCTCAAATCGTGCATTTTTTGGGAAAATCGCTATGCGGAAGGTAAATGGGTCCATTTGGGTTCTGGGTTTTCAACCGTTTCTTCTAATTCCTCATGGTTTGGCTGCAATCGGTTTTGAAACATCACCTGTCTGATCTTGATTCCTTTCCAAATTTTATCTGTTGTTGCTCATAAAATTATTTGTAGCAATCCAAAATTATTTTTGGATCAATCATATTGAATGTATTTGGATAATAAAATCAAGCCATGATCAGATCCATATCAAAAATTTGATAATAGAAACCTGTGAAACAAAAAAAAACCTAAATTAATAACCTAAAAATTGTGAATAAAACAAAATCTAGAAAAACAAAAAATGAATTTAAACTAACTATAACTTATAAAAAAACATTGTTTATGATTTGCTTTCAAATATGATCTAGAAGCTTCAAGTTAATGGAGAAAAAATATTAATTTTATTTTTTTACAAAATGAAACAAATGATAGATAATTCTTTTATTATTATTATTTTGAAATGAGATGCAAAATGAAAAAAGAATTTAATTAATTAATATCACCAAATGATTTCATGAAAATGAGAAACCAACCAAGATATTATTTGATGAAGTATTGAACACATTATTCAAAATAGTCAAACTTGCTAATGAGTAAAATAATGAACACATAATCATAATTTAAACGAAAGTAAACATTTGATAAAAATTAACGTTTTTGTTTAGATTGAGATTTTTATGTTCGTTTCTAACTTTTGACATATACTCTTGTAATAAATGTCTCATACTATAGTGAATGTATTAAGTTTGTCTCAAAGAAAGTCAAGGTATGGAACTATTTGAAAATGTTGATTATGTAGCTCATTATAATTATCAAGATTCTAATAGGGGACCATTAAATTTTTCAAAAATACAGGGGGAGTTGTTGGGGCCCAAAAAATGGTGACTTACTGGGTGAAGTAGTTATCTCTGATATGGTAATATTTCATCTTAGGAAGAAGATAATAAGACTTGAAAAAGGATTTAAGCTCCCTGAAATAAATTCACTCTGAGACCATATAGTATTAGGATAAGCTCAATGTTATAACCAGACAATAGAATTTTCTTTGCAGGAGATTATAACCTGAAATAATGTCTTAATCAAAGAGTCACAATGTTTATAAAATAACTTCAATACCGTTGACAGAGCCACTGCTGCCAGCAGACGTCCATAGCCTCGACAGGGATGTCATTTAACCCACGCAAATGCTTTAATCCCATCCAATAGTTGTATCCACATGATGTATACTTCCATAAAAGCTAATTTAAAAACATATACTTGCTGCCTCTCGACCTGACATTGCTTCGTTGCCAGCAGGCCTGTTCAGTACCCTGACGAAGTTGTCTTGGTATCATGTGTGCATTTACCCATTTCCAACGAGCCTGTTCAGTACCCTGACGGATTTACACACACTTCCCACACATAAGTGCTTTCAACCCTCTTATGCCACTTTTAAATAATAATACAATTATAGATTTCTTGATGACAAAGAGAGCAAGGTGATATTGGAGGTTAATTGCAATACAGGTAAATAGTTGACCATGTTATTTATTTTCTTTCAAAACTGGAAGTTTTATCATGGTTTAGAGATTTTAGATTTCCTTTAAGAAATCATCTAGAGAATGGGGAAGCACTTAAAAATGATTCCTTAAGAATATGAATGGCGTGAAAAGTTTAAATATCATCGTAATTCTCAAAGATTTAAACCATATCTCTGGTGTAATACTCTAGCAAACATAATTTGAGGACAAAATGAAAGTGACAATTGACTTAAAAATCAATTGTCTGATCTATATCTCAATATTAGGACCTCTATGTACTATTTAAATTTGCTTGAAAAACACAAGTCTTAAAATAAATGCTTTCTTCGACAATAATTCTTTGATAAAAAATATATTGTTTCAAAAAGAAAGATAAGAAGAAAATTCATTCAAAATAATCAATGAAAACAAAAACACACAACAAACCAAATCAAATTTTATTAATGGGATTCAAAATTAGAAGTACACAAAATCAAAACAGCAAAAGAAATTTTTTTAGGAAATGATTTTGGCCAAAGATAAACTTGAGCTTTTGTATCCACTATCATCTCACTATAAAATAAAGGAAGAACTAAATCATATAAAATATCATGTGCAAGCAAGTTCTTTTCTTAAGATAGTGATGCATAAGATGTTACCTTGACTAAGCATTATTATTAAAAATAAAAGAGACTAAAAATAGAAAAATATTTATTAATATGAGTGTAGTCCTACTCGTGGCACCTTGGGTCAAGGTTGAATTGATAGTTTAAATTTACTTATCTCTTTACTTTCCATTTAAAATTTTCATGATGATACTGCATTTTTTAAAAGAAATATTTAATGAAAAGAAGAGAGAAAAAGATTTAAAGTGGACTTCCTTGACAACATTCATATTATGGTTCTCTTGGTGTGCCCGCTTGTGTTCATAACTGCATTATTACAAAGAGAAAAACCGAGAAATAAAACTAAAATAAAACCTACTCCTAAACCTGGTCTAACTACTAAACAAATAAAAAATACTAAGTGAAGTCATGCATCCAATGTAGCCATCAGAATAACTCCAATCCTGCAATGAAAACAAGATAAAATATTACTAAAAAGAATGGTAGTATATCGAAAAATAAAAAAATATATATCATACTTACCTTTATCATCATCATTTAAAAACAAAGCAAGCATGACCTTACCATTTCCTTGAACATTCTTTTTGTATGAATCCTCTAGCCATTCTGCAATTTTGTCATTATATGGGTCACAAAAATATGAAAAAATGAGATTGTGAAACTTGTGAGAGTTATGGGGACCTGACATAACCATCGGCCTAGACAGAAGTGCCCCATCCTCCCGAAAATTTTCCTTTCGTTCCATATTTTTTCCATATGAAGGATGTAAAATGAGTGTGTTAAATTTACCTCCTTGATCTCTTAATAAAGTGAAGATAATCTTATCATTCCCTGGAAACTTTTCGAGATATGAATACTCCAACCAATCTGCAACCCTATCATAATACATGCAATTACTAACATGGGATTGTTCGAAAGAATTCACAAACGAAAAATATTCCTGATGAGAATAAAATATTAGACTATCAAGGAAAGAATCTTGTAAAAAGGTCGGATCAAGATGGCGAGAACTTATCGTGATTCTCGATCGGAAAAGAAATGTCTCATTCTCTTTAAACTTTATGTTGAGATTAAATACTTCAACATTAAATATTTGAGGTGGACTAAATGGAACGACCAACATTTTTGAATAATCATCATTGGTAATAATATTTGGTCGATTATACTTTTCAACCTCAAATAATTGATCATGGAAAAATCTAGATTCTTCTTTAATCACAAATTGAGATGAATCAATGGAAGATGCAATTTGAGACTCTTTCAAATCATTTCTTGATTTACCCACGGATAATTGATGAGACTAAGAATTGATATGTTCATGGGTAGAATTATTTTCCTCTTTATGTTCTATTTGGTAATCTCTTTCTACCTGATTATATAATGTTGAATCCTCTCCAAGGCAATATGGAACATGCAATTGCACAACATTAGGATAAAAAATATTGGGGTACAAGGAACAATATGTAGAATAATTGAGGAGACAAAATACATCTCTTGAAATGATAGGTATATGCGTTTCAAAATATGGTTTTGTTCCCTCTCCTTGTATAAACTGATCAACCTCTGTTGTATTCTCTTTTAAAGAATACGAGACAATTTCTAAGAGACAATTTGGTTCATTGTGTAAGGGAAAATTTAAGAGAAAATCACTAGAGATAGAAGGTTGATTAATAGTCTACCTAATGATTTTGTCTCCCACTGATTGATCATGGATCTGTTCAACTAAATTAGGGGAATATTTATCGTCCACATGATTATCAACTTCACATTCAGCCTCTTTTACTTTAGAAACTGTTATAAAATATATGAGAGTGGGACAACTGTCATCTTTTAAAGTAAATTTTCCTTCTTCGACAAGAGGAGACATTATTTGCAAAGAATGATTAGATGTGACAATTGCATTATGTGGGTCATGAATTTCCAAAATGAAAGAAGTCGACAAAAATTGTGGTGCTTCAAAATCTTCAAGATCAACATAAAAATTTGAACCATCTTGAGATTGAGTGTTAGTGCTCAATTTAGATTGGTTAAAAATTAATTGATCTTGCTTGTCTGAGAGAGAAACGAGATATTCAAGCCATTCATTAATAAGTGGCATTTCTTTCAAAGGGAATATAAGACCAACATGAATGGACCTAATTGCAAAATCATTGAATGATTCACCATTTTCTTTCCTTAAGCAACTTAATTCTTCACTTAATTCATCAAAATAATAGTTGCTAAAATCTGATAAAAACTCAAATACAAACTTAGACAAAGAATGAATAGAATTAGCCCGAAAAGATCCAAACCAAACCTTAACCTGACCTCGAAAAGTGAGAGCGAACAATCTGCATATAACATTAGAATCAGTGATCTTATGTCTTAAACACTTATAAAAAAAGTTAGAAATATGGTCTATTGCAAATGTGTTCCCTTCACCATCAAAGGTGAGTTCTAAAAAGAGATCAACTGTCTTGTTGGAAATAACTGGTAGTGAGACATTAAAATCATGTTTCGTCACAGTGATTTGGGCAGAAGCCATTAAGAATTTGAATAAATTGACTCCAAATAGTTATCCTGCCTTGTAGTGCATTATAAGATGATACATAAGAAGGATTTATAAATCTGGAAATATGAAAAGCTGAGGAGTGAAACATTTAATCATTAAATCGACCTCGGCCCTCCTTCTAGCGCCATTTGTTGACAGGTAAAATTGACCGTCCGTCAACTGAAACAGCGAGTCCGGTCCGGGGTTGTCTAAATAACCCAAGCCATTTGGTGTAACTTGTTCTGATGGGTTTAATGGCTTTGTTAGCCAATCTAAGAATCCTAAAAAAAACGAATAAAAGAGAGAAATTACTAACTAATTACCAAACACTATATATATATATATATATATATATATATATGTACAAATGTTCTAATGT
Organism: Picea engelmannii; assembly: GCA_009831015.1. Lineage (NCBI taxonomy): Eukaryota > Viridiplantae > Streptophyta > Pinopsida > Pinales > Pinaceae > Picea > Picea engelmannii. The sequence continues at coordinate 28,685 of ML833452.1, forward strand.
AACTGTAGTAGTTGTATATAAGCAAAAGATATACAAATCTTGTTTATTTACATGATTTACAAGCTGCAAGTTTTAATCGAAACTTAGGAAAATCGATGTGAAAAATGATTGCTTCTAGGAAGCAGATAAAGAAAGCACATAAAAACATTTATTGTTTTTCTTTTATAAATTTAAAGAATCTTGCAAAAAAAGTTAATGAAACATGAACATGTGGATAGTCAAAGTTGAACCATACATTCTAGTTTCAATGATATGTAAATGACAGAAAAATACAAAGAAGTTATCATGTCAGTGAATTAGTGAGGTGTATCCAAGCATCTGCATAAGTGGTGAACATCCAACTTCCATGTCCAAGAGAGAAATCTGCAATGAACCTTATGACTATTCTAAATAAATTTAGAACATCTATTGGTAGCCTAGGTTTTAATGACAGAAAAGAAAAAAGAAACATAAACATGTGATCTCATAATTATACATGATTACAGCAAGATAAATCTGGAAGCAATCTATGCATTTTATCATTCAATTTAAAACTCAAAGATAAATCCCATTATTTAAATCGAAGATATAATCACAACATTTGTATTTTGATGAAGCAAATGATAGATGATATTTATAATATAAACCTCCTACACATCACAGATCATTTAATCTAAAGATATCATACCTACACATGTAACAGGATTAAAAAAACCATAAATAACAACATTATAAACAAAAGGCTAAAGCCAAAATGCATATATGTCGTTCTATTAAGTTTTTGAAATCACTTATCCATTCTATAGTCTTGGAAGAATTTTTTTGGATAATAGACTTTAAAGGTTGGAAAAATTAATACATAAATGATAATAATTAACCATGTATTGATAAAAAAACACTAAAGCTATTTAAATCAATGCATAATCAACTATTCAAAGAATATGAATATATTATAATGAAAATAAAACCATTTTACTCACAAGACAAAATCCATTAAGCAACCTGGAATTCCATATTCTTCTTTGAAAATACTCGTCCATTCTCCCAAAGATTCCAGCCATCCATTACTCCATTTGAAAAGAAATAAAAAGTTTACAAAAGATATAATATACAAAAGAGAAAGGATAAAAATCTTCCTCTCAAATTCTTGGATCTCGGCTCTGAACTTTCTCATATATTTATACAATGAGTGAACAGTCTGAGTGTCACTATTAATTTATGCCACCTGAAATTTGCCTCATACAAAGACATCAATATCTCTCAAATCGTGCATTTTTTTTGGAAAAATCTCTACAGGGAAGGTAAATGGGTCCATTTGGGTTCTGGGTTTTCAACCGTTTCTTCTAGTTCCTCATGGTTTGGCTGCAATCAGTTCTGCAATATCATTTTTCTGATCTTGACGCCTTTTCAAATTTTATCTGTTGTTGTTCATAAAATTATTTGTATCAATCAAAAATTATTTTTGGATCAATCATATTGAACGTATTTGGATAATAAAATCAAGCCACGATCATATCCGTATCAAATATTTGATAATAGAAACCTATGAAACAAAAAGAAACCTAAATTAATAACCTAAAAAATGTGAATAAAACAAAATCTAGAAAAATAAAAAATGAATTTAAACTAACTATAACTTATAAACAAACATTGTTTATCATTTGTTTTCAAATATGATCTAGAAGTTTCAAGTTAATGGAGAAAAAATATTAATTTTAGTTTTTTACAAAATCAAACAAATGATAGATAATTCTTTTATTATTATTATTTTGGAATGAGATGCAAAATGAAAAAATAATTTAATTAATTAATATCACCAAATGATTTCATGAAAATGAGAAACCAACCAAGATATTATTTGATGAAGTATTGAACACATTATTGAAAATAGTCCAACTTGCTAATGAGCAAAAGAATGAACACATAATCATAATTTAAGCAAAAGTAAACATTTGATAAAAATTAACGTTTTTGTTTAAATTGAGATTTTTATGTTCGTTTCTAACTTTTGACATATACTCTTGTAATAAATGTCTCATACTATAGTGAATGTCTAAAGGTTGTCTCAAAGCAAGCCAAGGTATGGAACTATTTGAAAAGGTTGATTCTGTAGCTCATTATAATTATCAAGATTCTAATAGGAGCCCATTAAATTTTTCAAAAATACAAGGGGAGTTGTTGGGGCCCAACAAATAACGACTTACTGGGTGAAGCAGTTATCTCTGATATGGTAATATTTCATCTTAGGAAGAAAATAATAAGACTTGAAAAAGGATTTAATCTCCCTAAAATAAATTCACTCTGAGACCATACAGTATTAGGATAAGCTCAATGTTATAATCAGACAATAGAATTTTCTTTGCAGGAGATTATAACCTGAAATAATGTCTTAATCAAAGAGTCACGATGTTTATAAAAGAACTTCAATATCGTTGACATAGACATTGCTGCTAGAAGGCATCCATAGCCTTGACAAGGATGTCATTTAACCCACTCAAATGCTTTAATCCCATCCAATAGTTGTATCCACATGATGTATACTTCCATAAAAGCTAATTTAAAAACATATACCTACTACCTCTCGACCTATGTAACAACCCGCTCTGGCGCACTGAGAAAACTTATTATTTGAGGACACTTTCTCGCAAGTGATCTGGACCTTTATGATGTTAAACCATTTATACTTGATTATGATGCGATTGATAGATGACGTGATGTTTTACTATTTGATGTAGACAGGTTCTATTGACTCAGTTTTATCGAGTGTGTAGGGTTTTGGACCTTGAGGATGTAGCAGCATCGATAGAACCCCCTTGGACTCTGGATTGAGTCAGGGAGTGTGCTATTTGGGTTGATTTATTTACTGTGATACTTCATTGATTTGATGATTTGATTTTTGACATGTTCTGACATGATTTTCGATGATGCAGGTTGACAATAGCTTGCCGACCAGACTCACATATGGAGTAAAGGGGCCACACACAAGTTCCAGAGAGGTTGAGGGAGAGGGGTGGACAACAGCCCTGCCACCGCCTACTAGCACTCCCACCGTGGCTCGAACTGTAGGTTAACGATTACCTAGTTCGAGAGGATCCACGATGCCATGAGGGCAGACTGCGACAGTCACTCATGATGATTCTAAGGGGCACGCAATAAGGCGGGGGCCTTACTCCTTAGAACCCTTAGTCTCCCACAAGTTCACCTGGAGGAGTGTTGACTCCATGAGTTATAGATGTCTACCAATCAGTCCAGTTGGCGAGTGGCACCCTTGGAGCACGTGGTGCATCCTGAAGGGCACGTCGCACAAAAGAAACACACGAAGCGAGTGGCAACCTTGGAGCATGTGGTGCATCCTGAAGGGCGCGTCGCGTAAAGGAAATGAGTAAGGCGAGTGACACCCTTGGAGCACGTGGTGCATCCTAAAGGAAACGTTGCATTGATGTGTATGAAGGAAACAAACCTAAATAGCCCTAAGACAATAACTCCTTGAGAAATTCTTAAACAACTTCCCTAACCCAGTGTCGCCCAGTTCAGAATCTAGTACTAAGTCTAAAACTTTTAGGGTAAAATTTTAGTCTAACCCTAAGAGCAGACCCTGCAATAAAAAAATAACAAAAGAAACAAAAACCCACCTAAGTAATAGTTGGGTCTTCATAAAATTCTTGGGGCGATGACGAGGGTAAGTTTTAAATCAAATCTAATAGTTTTAAAATTTTACAAAAATAATTTAGTTCCTAACTTGTGGGAGAATGTCATCACCTATGTAGTATAACATAAAGAAATTTCCAAAAAAAAAAAAAAAACTAAGACCATTATCCTCTCATTATCCCTGTCTACCTTATTAAACTATCTTCCACCACCTTAATCTCCTAGTATCCATTTCCCTTTTGCATGTCCATTTCACATTATTAAAACACCATCCATCACCTTAATTTCTCATTATTCCTCTTTTATGTCATACATCTACATTTCCCATATACAGGTTGTCATCACTTTAATCTCTTATTATCATATACATATATGTTAATGATAAATTATAATGATGGAAAATGATAAATTAAAATGATGGATAACATGCATGTAACTAGAAAAAAATAAAAATACATATATATTATAAACAAATTGTCGAGTATTCCCTAATCTCTAATATATGGAATAAAGAAAATTAATGATGGATTCTCTTTCCGCTAATTTATTAGTCCCTACAACCTCTACCTTTAATAAAAAGTTACGAATTTAAAAAAATAAAGGAAAATATTAATTAGTGCATCTACCTTTTTTTTTTGGTTTAGAAAAAAAGAAAAAAAAGGGGAGAAGGGATTAAGGAAAAAGGGGAAATTAAGTAATAAGGGTTTTCATTAAAACTTGAGTTAAAGGTGAACTAGGGCAAGGGGGGGGTCTTAAAACCCTATACAAGAAAGATACATGAGGAAGGAAAAGGGGGGAGGAGGTATTGTCATGCTACCGAAATGGGGACTAGACTGATTGCTTGTGAGGAGTTGGGAATTTCTCAGTTTGTAATAGAGTGGTATCTCAGTCGTGGAGGCGAGCTGGGAAGCTAGGTTATTTTATGGACTGTGTGTGGCGCCTTTGCAGCTCAGGGGGATAAGGGGGAAGCAAAGTACCCCTAGCAGTTGGTTGGGAGGTACCAGTGTAGTCTCCATGGTCGGCGAGCGGGAGCGACTTGGACGCGCGGTCAACACACGGAGCAGGAAAGTGAAACGGTACGCTGGTTGATTAAATGCTAGAATGTTGTAGGATTTACCATTTAAATTCTGCATGCGTTTTGGGTAGAAAATATGGATTTTTAATCTGTGTTTAAGTCCTGTTGGTTGACTGGTTTTAATATTTCGGCGTTAAATTGTGTACATGATGTAGAATATTATCTCAGCCAATGAAATCTGGAAATAGATGGAAAGGCAAAAGGGTGTATGACTTCAGCTGATTGACGGACTATGTAACTTGCATGTTTAGATCTATAGGTGCTTGTTTGCGAACGCCTGCTTAGAATGTGCGCACAATAACTTATGTAATGAAATATATGAGTTAGGATTTTCGTAATGTAGGGTATGCAAGTTAACTTGTTAAAACTGACTGTCATGCCTTCCCGTCCGGATTGCATGCCTGGAGTTGAATTGAACTCTCCTGCCGAAATATATATTGTGGCTTGTCATGTAACTCTGTATAAGAACCAGGGTTTATGGTCTCAGCCCTGCTCCTGAATTTTCTTTGGGAGTTGACGATAGTTACTTGATCTTCCCTTATGCCTCCCTCGGTTGAACAAAGGGGAGGATCTGCCTAGTTATCCAGCAATGGCTGTGTAGGGCATCTGTAGAGCCTTGCGCGAACTTTTATTTGCAAGCCACCGCCATAGTTAGGAATCACCATGTCCGAGGACAACTTCGAGCTCACAACCTTCTGTAGTTTTAACAGTGACCAAAAACAATAACAAAAAAAATGACTTGACTCGGATCCAAGTGAGGGATGATCGGTAACCCCCTTTTTTGATCACTGTGCATTTATTTTACTCCCTTTTAAGGATGCGCGATCTGAAATTTTGTTTAAAGCGACGCGTCGTACTATGTACTCTAGTTGGAGTGGTTGGGGCGAGTGCCTGTACCCTTATCTCTCACCCTTCTTCCTCGGGCGTCGACGTTCATCTACTGTTACGCTGGGTTTCTGATCTGTGAATTATCCCCGGGAGGGCGAGTCGTTCCTGAGTTAGAATCACTCCAGGCGATTTGCCTTGGTTGTGCATGGGTTGCATGTATGTTGGAGTTAACGTTGGGCCCTTACCCTGTCACTTTGGGATATCTACCCTTGACAAATCGAATGTTTTGTCCCCAAAAACTTCTTACACAGCCTGTCACCCATGCATTCCACCTTCCTCGGCTTTTTCAGACTGTCGCCTTGTCAGTTGCCCCTGCCACCGGCGGTGCTGCCTCCAAAATTCACGACTCTGGCTGCACTCTCGGCGTGATTGTTAAATGACGGTGCTGAGTTTAGTTTATGTTTAATAAGGGTGATTCCAATGATGAATTCGCTGAATCCGGAATGTGTCGGAGTAACATTCTGACATATGTTACTCCTCGGTCGGGGGAAAATGGTGTATACACCAGAAACAACTGAAATCCGGAAATCGAGAAGAAGCCAAGTATTCTCGCTAAATATAGTGGGGTTTCTATATTTAGCCTGTCTCTTATCTGCATTTCTATATTTAGCCAATCCCGTTAGGTAATCCTTCGTAACAAACTGCACGGTTACCGTTAAGCATCTGAAGTTGAGATCGCCCCCTTGGCTATGACATCCACGCGGATCTACGCCACTGGCCCTGTGCCAAACCTGAGACAAGTAGAAAGCTTAGCCTGTGGTTCTATAGAGGGCTTGTTTCCGAAAAATAATGCGCACGACCACTTGAACCCAGAGCCCTATTGCAGTGGAGGCAAGAAGAAAACGCTGCCAAATGTAGTAAGTACTCTTACGATAAAATTCTTCTTCTTATTCCCTAGAAAATCCCGCGCAATATCATAGAAAGGGGTCCGGATCCCAAATGTTTTTAGTTTTTAGTTTTTAGTTAACTACCCGAGAGCCTTAACTCTACTCGTTAAATGTAGATATTCCTTCGAGCTGTGGCCAAAATGGCGATCTTTTTTAGTCGGTAATCTGTGCAGGGTAAGGGAAATATTTTTTCCTTTTTAAATAAATGTTAGTATCACCGATTATAGGTAAATCTGATATTACTCTACATAGTGTCATTTTTAATTGTTGTTATTTTAAATATTGGCATTTTCAATATTGTTATGTTTATATAATGTCCTTCTTAAATACGGTTAGTGTTAAGTATGGTCATATAAATACTGTGATCGATATACTAGTGGATTAGTCCTGGAATTTGTTGATGTTATGGAACCATAAATGAGTACAGTAAGAGCATTGTTTTTCCAATCTAATATAGAGTGGTAATATTATGGCCTTTTAAAATAGATAAATGTTAGTGTCACCGATATATATAAACCTGATGTTAATTTATATATTGTCCTTTTAAATATGGTTATTTAAATATTGGCATTTTAAATATTGTTATTTTTATATAAGGTCCTTCTTAAATACTGTCATTGTTAATATGGTCATTTAATATTGTTATGGTTATATTAGTGGAATAGTCCTGGAATTTGTTGATGTTAAGGAAACTTAAATGAGTACAGTAAGAGCATGGTTTTTCCAATCTAATATAGAGTGTAACTTTAGTGTAGATGACATATAATAGAAATGTCATTATTATTCTAATTGCAAAGTTATTGAATGATAGGTGGTGTCAATATAATATTAGAATTGGATTGTGTAAAGGTATAGTCATTGGAACATAAAAGAAAATGTAAGGTTAGAGTGGGATAACCTATAGAAATAGGGTGACTATGTTTTTATTAATTGCAAACTATGGTATTAAAAGGTAATGACATTGCATTTTATCATATGCTATGGAAATTTATGGTTACTAATGACATAAATGTAAGGCCCTTGGAACTAAGTACCATAACTTATTGGGGTTCAGTAAATGGGAATGTACTATCAATTAAAGTTGCTTGGTAATGGATGGCATTTAATTAGGATTGCTATTAACTAAATTTACAATACGCTCATGTTAATGCTAGTGTTCAAGTTATGTCATTTGTGGTAAAGATAAGGTAGTTTTAATGAAAGGGATTACTGCAGGGTTACTTGATTAAATTATACCGTGGGGTTGTCACTTATGAGAAAGATATGGTGGTTGTATTTTCGTGGATATCGCATGTGGGTAAGGGTGCATGTTATTTTCGCAAGGTTAAGGTGAGGTAAATGTACTGCGTTTATTATTTCAAGATAACAGAATTGTAAGTCTTATTATTAATGATGAACTTATATGTGGAATGTTCTTGATTTAAGCCTAATAAATTTAGCCTGAATTGGTAAATGAAGGGTGTTGTTCTTTAAAGGTATTGTGGTACTGGGTTGGTAAACCTTTCGTGTGCTTGGTCTGTCTGTGTCGGGCGGGTTGTAGACACCTCCATGTAGCCTAGGGTGTAAGGGTGGGTGTGTGTTTATTTTTTGTAAGGAATGTAGTTCCGTATCAAGAGTCTCGGGCCCTTTAAAGGCAAGGTTCCACTCTTGCGACACACCTGACATAGATTACTAGTTTCTGCCTGAGAAATCGGCTAGGAGCCTATCTGACATTCTCTCTCTCTGGAGCAGAGAACTCAGATTAAACACTCTGCTTTCCTGTGCAGAAATAGTAACCTCTACTACTTCAGATTCTTCCTTTTGTATCCGTACCGGGCATAACCCAGTATGTCATCAATGTTTGCAGTCACTTGTTGTGTGCCTTATGTCCTCTTATTGTGGCCATCGTGGGAGCATATTGTTAGTCGTCGGGGGGGGGTGGGTAGAGTCAAGTGTGTCTGTTTCCTTTCTACACGCGTGCACACACTTTATAATAAAAAAAAAATAAAAAAATTTGCACCTGTTGTCAGAGTTATTGCCGTAACGAGGAGGTCATTACATATGGTATCAGAGCCGGTTCTACCCGCGACTTGGGATTCGCTACGGATTTCGTTGACACAAGTTGACTTTATCATACTATTGCTGATCAAGTTGATTGTGTGCGTGTGTGGTAATCATGGTTAGAGGATGCCGTGGAGGTAGACGACATGGTGTTAGGGGAGGAGGCACGACGCCTCCAGTAGCATCCACGCCTGAGGGGTCTAACCCCCAGGGAGGTGAGAAGGTTCTCGGACAGGAGAAGATTGCAGCTAGCGATGTCGTGGGGATGATGAGGTCTTTTCAACGCATGTCTAAGGCACTGATCATCCAATTGCACAGAGACGAGGCTAGGGTGCCGACACCCGCTGAGGTTCCACCACGCGCACCGGTCGTTATAGGTATCTTTCACCGGGAACTCGAGAAGGTCAAATTTCCAGAGTTCTGGGGTGCCCTAGAAGGCGCAGTCGCCGAGGCATGGTTGGAAAAGATGGCGATGTGCTTCGCACTTCGCAATTATACCTCCAACATGAAGTTCCGTCTGGCGGTCTTTCAACTGAAGGGGAGCGCTCTTCTATGGTGGAGGACGCTCCTACCACAGCTGAACATGGCTGTTGAAGACGTGTTATGGGAACTGTTCGAGGAGTGGTTCTGAGAGAGGTATCTTTCAGAGGAATTCATTGAGCGTCAACTCAATGAGTTCAACGCTTTACGACAGGGAGGTCGTACTGTGCTCGAGTATGAGGCACGTTTTACGACACTGTTCTGTTAAGATCTGCACCTTAACTTTGAGAAACTTAAGGTCATCAGGTTCGTGTTGAGCCTTAACGGCAGCCTGCGTGCAAAGGTTTAAATGTTTTGATGCCTCAAACCTTGCATGATGTTGTCCAGAAGGCAGTCGTTCAGGACAAGTTTAGCTTCATAGAGAGGGCTCTAGAAGCCAAACAGAAGGTTGGAGAAAAGGTTACGGGCTGTGCCCATAACCTGGGAGAGTTTTTCATGAGGGTCAACCTGTACGTCACGATCTTAGGATCTTATGACATCGTGATTGGTATGGATTGGTTCGAATCGTAGGAGGCAATACTCCACTGTAAAACGGAATGGTTGAGCTTGGTCGATGACGAAGGACAGAGACGTGTGATAGTAGGACGGAACCAGGGAGTTTCCCTGAGGGTCATCTCTCCCTTACAGTTGCGGAAGAGTATGCGCAATGGGTGCAAAATTTATGCAATCCTCGCGCTAAACGAAAGGGGAGTAGCGGAAGGTCTAGAACACCTTCTAGTGGTGAAGGAGTTTGCAGACGTATTTCCTGAGGAGTTGCCTGGGATGCCGCCGGAAAGGGAATTGGAGTTACCATAGACCTGAAACCGGGGACTGAACCGATAGCAAGAACGCCTTATTGGATGTCGACCCCGGAGATGCAAGAGTTGAAAATGCAACTGAAGGAGTTGTTGGACCTGGGACTGATGCGTCCTAGTGTGTCACCGAGGGGTGCACTAGTTGTTTTCTTACAAAAGAAGGACGGATCATGGAGGCTTTGCATTGACTATCGTCAACTGAACAAGGCTACGATCAAGAATCAGTATCCCTTACCTAGAATTGATGATCTGTTCGATCAAGTGAAGGATGTGACGGTGTTCTCCAAGATCGATTTGCGATCAGGGTATCACCAGTTACGGATCAAGGAGGATGACGTCCCTAATACTGCCTTAAGAACGATATTTGGACATTACGAGCTTACTGTTTTTTCTTTTGGACTGGAAAACGCCCCAGGGGTATTCATGAGTTGGGTGAATGGGGTGTACCGCGAGTACTTGGTCAAGTTCGTCCAAGTATTCATTGACGATATTTGATCTGCTCTCGGACGATGGAGGAGAATGACGAGCACTTGCGCTTGGTACTACAATGTTTACGAGAACACAAATTATATGGGAAGTTGTCCAAGTGCTCTTTTTATCAATCGATGATTCACTACTTAGGGCATGTCATCTTCGGTGAAGGTATCACCATGGATTAAGCCAAGGTTGAGGCTATTATGGAATGGCCTACGCCGACGAAAGTCACAAAAGTGCGTAGCTTTATGGGTTTAGAAAGATACTATCGACGGTTTTCAAGGGATTTTCGAAGATAGCAAATCTGATCTCGGAATTGCAGAAGAAAAACAAGAAGTTTGTCTAGACCGAGAAATGCGCGGAAGCATTTCGGAGGCTTAAGGAGTTGTTGATGATGGCGCTGATACTAAAGGTCCCTGACATGGACGCAGACTTCTTGGTATGCACTGACGCATCCAAGGAAGTATTAGGCGGATTCTTGATGCAAGACGGACGAGTGATTGCTTACATTTTGAGGAAGCTGAGAAGACATGAGGAGACACTACCTTGTTGGGTGAAAATTTAAATTAAGGACTAATCATTGTGGACTACAACACATCTTCACACCTGAACGCGCGACAATGGTGTTGGTCAGAATTGCTTAGCGAGTACGACTTTGAGATTACTTACATAATGGGAACAATGAACCGAGTGGCTGATGCTTTGAGTCGGAGGCCATGCATATTTTCGGTGTTGCCTCTTCAGACGAACTTACGTGAGAAAATTATCACCTTACAGCATGACGATGACTGGTACCAAGAGGTCGAGGGTTGTATTGGACAAAAAGACATGATGATACCATGATATGAGGGATTTCCCTTCGATAGGGATGGGTTATTGAGGTTTAGAGGTCGGATTTACATACCGCCAAATGACGAGTTGAGGATGTTGATCCTGAGCGAGGCTCATAGAGCAGTTACATGGCTCACCCAGGAGTTACGAAGATGAGGGCAGACCTTAAACCATTATTCTTTTGTAAGGGATGAAGGCCGACATAGTCAACTTTGTGGATAGATGCCTAGAGTGTCAGCAGGCAAAGGCTGAGCATAGACACCCGGCAGGATTACTTCAACCCCATGCCACTCCGGAATCGAAATGGGAAGTTATTTCGATGGATTTTATCGTTGGATTGCCATTGAAGGCAAGGAGACACAACAATTTTTTTGTAGTAGTAGACACGCTGACGAAGAGTGCTCACTTTATTCCAGGCATATGACGTATCAGGCACCTAACTTAGCCAGAGTTTTCATCAGTGAGATTGTGAGGCTGCATGGCGTGCCTAAGAGGATTATATCCGATCGAGGATCAGTTTTTACTGGACGATTTTGGACGAGTTTCCAAGAGGCCTTGGGAACCCAACTTAAATTTTAGTACTGTGTATCACCCAGAGACTGAGGGATAGATCGAACGAATGAAACAAACCTTGGAAGACATGTTGTGCATGTATTTGATGGACCAAAAAAAGGGTTGGGAGGAATTCTTTCCTCTAGTAGAGTTCACTTACAACAACAGTTATAAGAGAACCATAAAGATGATGCCTTTTGAGTTCCTTTATGGGCGACCGTGTCAGACGCCCTTGATTTGTGATTGGCTTGAGGACAGAGTCCTGGTGGGACCAGAAGCGACCCAAGAATTGGAAGAGAAAGTGAAAACCATAAGACAAAGGATTAAAGAAGCGCAGGACCGACAGAAGAGTTATGCCGATGTGCACCGAGTCGACCGTAGTTACGAGGTCGGAGACCAAGTCTTCTTGCAGGTTAAACCGCATAAGAGTTCGATCAAGTTTGGAAAGGGAGATAAACTCTCTCCTAGGTTCGTAGGACCTTCTGAGATTGTGGAGAGAAAAGGGCACATGGCCTATTGACTAGCCTTGCCTAATTCCTTGAGGCGTATGCACGATGTTTTTCATGTTTTTGTTTTGAGACATTATATTAGTGATCCTACACATGTGATTGACCTGAGTTCCTTGCAGGTATCAGACGAGGGAGTGCTCATGGCTGAGTCGTTCCGCAACTTAGATCATCGTATTCAACAGTTACGACGTCGAATGGTAAATCAGGTCAAGGTCCATTGGGACAGTTATAGTCCACACTCGGCGACCTGGGAGGACGCATATGATATGCGCCAGCAGTTTCCATTTTTGTTTGATAGATAGACTTATGATACTGTGGTACTTTTGATACAGTGGTACTTTTATTTCGACATTTATACTGAGAAACTTCGGGATGAAGTTTAGACCAAGAGGGGGTGTATGTAACATCCCGCTCTGGTGCACTTAGAAAACTTATTATTTGAGGACACTTGATCGCAAGTGATCTGGACCTTTATGATGTTAAACCATATATGCTCGATTATGATGTGATTGATAGACGACGTGATGTTTTACTATTTGATGTAGACAGGTGCTATTGACTCAGTTTTATCGAGTGTGTAGGGTTTTGGACCTTGAGGATGTAGAAACATTGGTAGAACCCCCTTGGACTCCGGATTGAGTCAGGGAGTGCGCTATTTGGGTTGATTTATTTACTGTGATACTTCATTGATTTGATGATTTGATTTTTGACATGTTCTGACACAATTTTTGATGATGCAGGCTGACTATAGCTTGCCGACCAGACTCACATATGGAGTAAAGGGGCCACACACAAGTTCCATAGAGGTTGAGGGAGAGGGGTGGACAACAGCCCTGCCACCGCCTACTAGCACTCCCACCATGGCTCGAACTGTAGGTTAACGATTACCTAGTTCGAGAGGATCCACGATGCCGTGAGGGAAGACTGTGACAGTCACTCACGATGATTCTAAGGGGTGGGGAATAAGGCGGGGGCCTTATTCCTTAGAACCCTTAGTCTCCCACAAGTTCACCTGGCAGAGTGTTGACTCCAGGGGTTATAGATGTCTACCAATCAGTCCAGTTGGCAACTGGCACCCTTGGAGAACGTGGTGCCTCCTGAAGGGAACATCACACAAAAGAAACACACGAAGCGAGTGGCACCCTTGGAGCACGTGGTGCATCCTAAAGGGAACGTCACATAAAGGAAATGAACGAGGCGAGTGGCACCCTTGGAGCATGTGGTGCGTCCTGAAGGGCACGTTGCATTGATGTGGATGAAGGAAACAAACCTAAATAGCCCTAAGACAATAACGCCTTAAGAAATTCTTAAACAACTTCCCTAACCCAATGTCGCCCAATTCAAAATCTAGTACTAAGTCTAAAACTTTTAGGGTAAAATTTTAGTCTAACCCTAAGAGCAGACCTTGCAATAAAAAAATAACAAAAGAAACAAAAACCCACCTAAGTAATAGTTGGGTCTTCATAAAATTCTTGGGGCGATGACGAGGGTAAGTTTTAAAGCAAATCTAATAGTTTTAAAATTTTACAAAAAGAATTTAGTTCCTAACTTGTGGGAGAATGACATCACCTATGTAGTATAACATAAAGAAATTTCCAAAAAAAAAAAAAACTAAGACCATTATCCTCTCATTATCCCTGTCTACATTATTAAACTATCTTCCACCACCTTAATCTCCCAGTATCCATTTCCCTTTTGCATGTCCATTTCACATTATTAAAACACCATCCATCACCTTAATTTCTCATTATTCCTCTTTTATGTCATACATCTACATTTCCCATATACAGGTTGTCATCACTTTAATCTCTTATTATCCTATACATATATGTTAATGATAAATTATAATGATGGATAATGATAAATTAAAATGATGAATAACATGCATGTAACTAGAAAAAAAATAAAAATACATATATATTATAAAAAAATTGTCGAGTATTCCCTAATCTCTAATATATGGAATAAAGAAAATTAATGATGGATTCTGTTTCTGCTAATTTATTAGTCCCTACCGCCTCTACCTTTAATAAAAAGTTACGAATTTAAAAAAATAAAGGAAAATATTAATTAGTGCATCTACCTTTATTTTTTGGTTTAAAAAAAAAAAAAAAAGGGGGAGAAGGGATTAAGGAAGAAGGGGAAATTAAGTAATAAGGGTTTTCATTAAAACTTGAGTTAAAGGTGAATTAGGGCAAGGGGGAGGTCTCAAAACCCTATACAAGAAAGATACATGAGGAAGGAAAAGGGGGGAGGAGGTATTGTCATGCTACCGAAATGGGGACTGGACTGACTGCTTGTGAGGAGTTGGGAATTTCTCAGTTTGTAATAGAGTGGTAGCTCAGCCATGGAGGCGAGCTGGGAAGCTAGGTTATTGTATGGACTGTGTGTGGCCCCTTTCCGGCTCGGGGGGCTAAGGGGGAAGCAGAGTACCCCTAGCGGTTGGCTGGGAGGTACCGGTGTAGTCTTGACAGTCGGTGAGCGGGAGCGACTTGGACGCACAGTCAACACACGGAGAAGGAAAGGGCAACGATACGCTGGTTGATTAAATGCTAGAATGTTGTAGAATTTACCATTTAAATTCTGCATGCATTTTGGGTAGAAAATATGGAGTTTTAATCTGTGTTTAAGTCCTGTTGGTTGACTGGTTTTAATATTTCGGTGTTAAATTGTGTACATGATGTAGAATATTATCTCGGCCAATGAAATCTGGAAATAGATGGAAAGGCAAAAGGGTGTATGACTTCAGCTGATTGACAGACTGTGTAACCTGCATGTTTAGATCTGTAGGTGCTTGTTTGCGAACGCATTTGGCTTAGAATGTTTGCACAGTAACTTATGTAATGAAATATTTGAGTTAGGATTTTCATAATGTAGGGTATGCAAGTTAACTTGTTAAAACTGACTGTCATGCGTTCCCGTCCGGATTGCATGCCTGGAGTTGAATTGGACTCTCCTGCCGAAATATATATTGTGGCTTGTCATGTAACTTTGTATAAGAACCAGGGTTTATGGTCTCGGCCCTGCTCCTGAGTTTTCTTTGGGAGTTGATGATAGTTACTTGATCTTACCTTATGCCTCCCTCGGTTGAACAAAAGGGGAGGATCTGCCTGGTTATCCAACAATGGCTGTGTAGGGCATCTGTAGAGCCTTGCCGTGAACTTTTATTTGCAAGCCACCGCCATAGTCAGGAATCACCCTGTCCGGGGACAACTTCGAGCTCACAACCTTCTGTAGTTTTAACAGTGACCGAAAAAAAAAAAAAATGGCTTGACTAGGATCCGAGTGAGGGACGATGTAACCCCCTTTTGTGATCATTGCGCATTACTTTTACTCCCTTTTAAGGTTGTGCGATCTGAAATTTTGTTTAAAGCGACTCGTCGTGCTGTGTACTCTAGTTGGAGTGGCTGGGGTGAGTGCATGTACCCTTATCTCTCACCCTTCTCCCTCAAGCGTCGACATTCATCTGTTGTTACGCTGGGTTTATGATCTACAAATTATCCCTGGGACGACGAGTCGTTCCTAAGTTAGAATCGCTCCAGTCGATTTTCCTTGGTTGTGCATGGGCTGCATGTATGTTGGAGTTAACGCTGGGCCCTTACCCTGTCACTTTGGGATATCTACCCCTGACAGCTCGAATGTTCTATCCCCAAAAACTTCTTACACAGCCTGTCACCCACGCATTCCACCTTCCTCAGCTTTTTCAGACTGTCGCCTTGTCAGTCGCCCCTGCCATCGGCGGTGCTACCTCCGAAATTCGTGACTCTGGCTGCACTCTCGGCGTGATTGTTAAATGATGGTGCTGGGTTTAGTTTATGTTTAATAAGGGTGATTCCAATGATGAATTCGCTGAATCCAAAATGTGTTGGAGTAACATTCTGACACATGTTACTCCTCGGTCGGGGGAAAACGGTGTATACACCGGAAACAACTGAAATCCGGAAATCGAGAAGAACACAAGTATTCCCGCTAAATATAGTGGGGTTTCTATATTTAGCCTGTTCCCTTATCTGCATTTCTATATTTAGCCAATCTCGTTAGCTAATCCTTCGTAACGAAGTGCACTGTTACCATTAAGCATCTAAAGTTGAGATCACCCCCTTGGCTACGACATCCGCGTGGATCTACGCCATTGGCCCTGTGCCAAACCTGAGACAAGTAGAAAGCTTAGCCTGTGGTTCTATAGAGGGCTTGTTTCTGAAAAATAATGTGCACGACCACTTGAACCCAGAGCCCTATTGCGGTGGAGGCATGAAGAAAATGCTGCCAAATGTAGTAAGTACTCTTACGATAAAATTCTGCTTCTTATTCCCTAGAAAATCCCACGCAATATCACAGAAAGGGGTCCGGATCCCAAATGTTTTTAGTTTTTAGTTTTTAGTTAACTACCCGAGAGCCTTAACTCTACTCGTTAAATGTAGAGATTCCTGCGAGCTGTGGCCAAAATGGAGAGATTTTTTAGTCGGTAATCCATGCAGGGTAAGGGAAATAGTTTTGCCTTTTTAAATAAATGTTAGTATCACCGATTATAGGTAAATCTGATATTACTCTACATAGTGTCATTTTTAATTGTTGTTATTTTAAATATTGGCATTTTCAATATTGTTATGTTTATATAATGTCCTTCTTAAATACGGTTAGTGTTAATTATGGTCATATAAATATTGTTATCGATATACTAGTGGATTAGCCCTGGAATTTGTTGATGTTATGGAACCATAAATGAGTACAGTAAGAGCATTGTTTTTCCAATCTAATATAGAGTGGTAATATTATTGCCTTTTAAAATAGATAAATGTTAGTGTCACTGATATATATAAACCTGATGTTAATTTATATATTGTCCTTTTAAATATGGTTATTTAAATATTGGCATTTTAAATATTGTTATTTTTATATAAGGTCCTTCTTAAATACTGTTATTGTTAATATGGTCATTTAATATTGTTATGGTTATATTAGTGGAATAGTCCTAGAATTTGTTGATGTTAAGGAAACTTAAATGAGTACAGTAAGATCATGGTTTTTCCAATCTAATATAGAGTGTAACTTTAGTGTAGATGACATATAATAGAAATGTCATTGTTATTCTAATTGCAAAGTTATTGAATGATAGGTGGTGTCAATATAATATTAGAATTGGATTGTGTAAAGGTACGGTCATTGGAACATAAAATAAAATGTAAGGTTAGAGTGGGATAACCTATAGAAATAGGGTGACTATGTTTTTATTAATTGCAAACTATGGTATTAAAAGGTAATGACATTGCATTTTATCATATGCTATGGAAATTTATGGTTACTAATGACATAAATGTAAGGCCCTTGGAACTAAGTACCATAACTTATTGGGGTTCATTAAATGGGAATGTACTATCAATTAAAGTTGCTTGGTAATGGATGGCATTTAATTAGGATTGCTATTAACTAAATTTACAATACGCTCATGTTAATGCTAGTGTTCAAGTTATGGCATTTGTGGTAAAGATAAGGTAGTTTTAATGAAAGGGATTGTTGCAGAGTTACTTGATTAAATTATACCCTGGGGTTGTCACTTATGAGAAAGATATGGTGGTTGTATTTTCGTGGATATCGCATGTGGGTAAGGGTGCATTTTATTTTCACAAGGTTAAGGTGAGGTAAATGTACTGCGTTTATTATTTCAAGATAACGCAATTGTAAGGTTTATTATTAATGATGAACTTATATGTGGAATGTTCTTGATTTAAGCCTAATAAATTTAGCCTGAATTGGTAAATGAAGGGTGTTGTTCTTTAAAGGTATTGTGGTACTGGGTTGGTAAACCTTTCGTGTGCTTGGTCTGCCTATCTCGGGCGGGTTGTAGACACCTCCACGTAGCCTAGGGTGTAAGGGTGGGTGTGTGTTTATTTTTTGTAAGGAATCTAGTGCCGTATCAAGAGTCTCAGGCCCTTTAAAGGCAGGGTTCCACTCTTGCGACACACCTGACAGCAATTACTAGTTTCTGCCTGAGAAGTTGGCCAGGAGCCTATCTGACATTCTCTCTCTCCGGAGAAGAGATCTCAGATTAAGCGCCCTGCTTTCCTGTGCAGAAATAGTAACCTCTACTACTTTGGATTCTTCCTTTTTTGTCCGTACCGGGCATAACCCAGTATGTCGTCAACGTTTGCAGTCACTTGTTGTGTGCCTTATGTCCTGTTATTGTGGCCATTGTGGGAGCGTATTGTTAGTCATCGGGGGGGTGTGGTAGATTCAAGTGTGTTTGTTTCCTTTCTACACGCGCGCACACACTTTTAAATAAAAATAAAAAAATAAAAAATTTGCACCTGTTGTCAGAATTATTGTCGTAACAAGGAGGTCGTTACATATGGTATCAGAGCCGGTTCTACCCGTGACTTGGGATTCGCTGCGGATTTCGTTGACACGAGTTGAATTTATCATACTATTGTTGATCAAGTTGATTGTGTGCGTTCGAGGTAATCATGGTTAGAGGATGTCGCGGAGGCAGACGACGGGGTGCTAGGAGAGGAGGCGCGATGCCTCTAGTAGCATCCACGCCTGAGGGGTCTAACCCCCAAGGAGGCGAGCAAGTTCTCAGACAGGAGCAGATCGCAGTTGGTGATGTCGTGGGGATGATGAGGTCTTTTCAGCGCATGTCTGAGGCACTGATCAGCCAATTGGACAGAGACGAGGCTAGGGCGCCGACACCGTCTAAGGTTCCACCGCGCACACCAGTCGTTATAGGTAGCTTTCACCGGGAACTCGAGAAGGTCAAATTTCCCAAGTTCTGGGGTGACCCGGAAGGCGCAGCCGTCGAGGCATGGTTGGAAAAGATGGCGATGTGCTTCGCACTTCACAATTATACCTCCAACATGAAGGCCCTCCTGGAAGTCTTTCAACTGAAGGGGAGCGCTCTTCGATGGTGGAAGACGCTCCTACCGTAGCTGAACATGGCCGTTGAAGACGTGTCATGGGAACTGTTCGAGGAGTGGTTCCGAGAAAGGTATCTTTCAGAGGAATTCATTGAGCTTCAGCTCAATGAGTTCAACGCTTTACGACAGGGAGGTCGTACGGTGCTCGAGTACGAGGCACATTTTATGGCGCTGCTCTGGTAAGCTCTGCACATTAACTTTGAGAAGCTTAAGGTCATCAGGTTCGTGTTGAGCCTTAACGACAGCCTGCGTGCAAAGGTTTAAATGTTTTGATGCCTCAAACCTTGCATGATGTCGTCCAGAAGGTAGTCATTCAAGACGAGTTTATCTTCATAGAGAGGGCTTCAGAAGCCAAACAGAAGGCTGGAGAAAAGGTTACGGGCTGTGCCCTTTACCTAGGAGAGTTTGTCATGAGGGTCAACCTGCACGTCACGATATTAGGATCTTATGACGTCGTGATTGGTATGGATTGGTTGGAATCGCAGGAGGCGATACTCCACTGTAAAACGAAATGGTTGAGCTTGGTCGATGACGAAGGACAGAGACGTGTGATAGTAGGACAGAACCAGGGAGTTTCCCTGAGGGTCGTCTCTCCCTTACAGTTGCAGAAGAGTATGCGCAATGGGTGCAAACTTTATGCGATCCTCAGGCTAAACGAAAGGGGAGTAGCGGAAGGTCTAGAAAACCTTCCAGTGGTGAAGGAGTTTGCGGACGTATTTCCTGAGGAGTTTCCCGGGAAGCCGCCAGAAAGGGAATTGGAGTTACCATAGACCTGGAACCGGGGGCTGAACCGATAGCAAGAACGCCTTATCGAATGTCGACCCCGGAGATGCAAGAGTTGAAAATGCAACTGAAGGAGTTGTTGCACTTGGGACTGATACGTCCTAGTGTGTCACCGAGGGGTGCACCAGTTGTTTTCTTATGAAAGAAGGACGGATCGTGGAGGCTTTGCATTGACTACCGTCAACTGAACAAGGCTACGATCAAGAATCAGTATCCCTTACCTAGAATTAATGATCTGTTCGATCAAGTGAAGGGTGCAACGGTGTTCTCCAAGATTGATTTGCGATCAGGTTATCACCAGTTACGGATCAAGGAGGATGACGTCCCTAATACTGCCTTAAGGACGAGATTTGGACATTACGAGCTTACATTTTTTTCTTTTGGACTGACAAACGCCCCAGGGGTATTCATGAGTTGGGTGAACGAGGTGTACTGCGAGTACTTGGTCAAGTTCGTCCAAGTATTCATTGACGATATTTGATCTGCTCTCGGATGACGGAGGAGCATGACGAGTACTTGCGCTTGGTACTACAATGTTTACGAGAACACAAATTATATGGGAAGTTGTCCAAGTGCTCTTTTTATCAATCGAGGATTCACTACTTAGGGCATGTCATCGCCGACGAAGGTATTGCCATTGATTAAGCCAAGGTTGAGGCTATTATGGAATGGCATACGCCGACGAAAGTCACAGAAGTGCGTAGCTTTATGGGTTTAGCAGGATACTATCGACGGCTGTCGAGGGATTTTCGAAGAGAGAAAATCTGATCCCAGAATTGCAGAAAAAAAACAAAAAGTTTTTCTGGAACGAGAAATGCGCGGAAGCATTTCGGAGGCTTAAGGAGTTGTTGATGACGACGCCGATACTAAAGGTCCCTGACATGGATGCAGACTTCTTGGTATGAACTGACGCATCCAAGGAAGGATTAGGCGGAGTCTTTATGCAAGACGGACGAGTGATTGCTTACATTTCGAGGAAGCTGAGAAGACATGAGGAGACACTACCTTGTTGGGAGAAAATTTAAATTAAGGACTGATCTTCACGCAAGCGACCTGAACGCGCGACAACGACGTTGGTCAGAATTGCTTAGCGAGTATTTCTTCGAGATTACTTACATAATGGGAACAATGAACCGAGTGGCTAATGCTTTGAGTCGGAGGCCACGCATCTTTTCGGTGTTGCCTCTTCAGATGAACTTACGTGAGAAAATTCTCACCTTACAGTGTGATGATGACTGGTACCAAGAGGTCGAGGTTTGTATTGGACAAAACGACATGATGATACCATGATATGAGGGATTTTCCTTTGATAGCGATGGGTTATTGAGGTTTAGAGGTCGGATTTACATACCACCAAATGACAAGTTGAGGATGTTGATCCTGAGTGAGGCTCATAGAGTAGTTACATGGCTCACCCAGGAGTTACGAAGATGAGGGCAGACCTTAAACCATTATTCTTTTGGAAGGGATGAAGGCCGACATAGTCAACTTTGTGGCTAGATGCCTAAAGTGTCAGCAGGCAAAGGTTGAGCATAGACACCCGGCAGGATTACTTCAACCCCATGCCACTCCGGAATCGAAATGGGAAGTTATTTCGATGGATTTTATTGTTGGATTTCCACTGCAGGCAAGGAGACACAACTCTTTTTTTGTAGTAGTAGACACGCTGACG
The DNA here is from genome assembly GCA_009831015.1 of Picea engelmannii. Classification (NCBI taxonomy): domain Eukaryota; kingdom Viridiplantae; phylum Streptophyta; class Pinopsida; order Pinales; family Pinaceae; genus Picea; species Picea engelmannii. Next base: position 50,268 of record ML833452.1, read on the forward strand.
AAGAGTGCTCACTTTATTCCAGGCATACGACGTATCAGGCACCTAACTTAGCGAGAGTTTTCATCACTGAGATTGTGAGGCTGCATGGCGTGCCGAAGAGGATTATATCCGATTGAGGATCAGTGTTTACTAGACGATTTTGGACAAGTTTCCAAGAGGCCTTGGGAACCCAACTTAAATTTTAGTACTGTGTATCACCCAGAGACTGACAGACAGACCGATCGAATGAACCAAACCTTGGAAGACATGTTGCGCACGTATGTGATGGACCAACAAAAGCGTTGGGAGGAATTCTTGCCTCTAGTAGAGTTCGCTTACAACAACAGTTATAAGAGCACCATAAAGATGACGCCTTTTGAGTTCCTTTATGGTCGACCATGTCAGACGCCCTTGAGTTGTGATCAGCTTGAGGATAGGGTCCTGGTGGGACCAGAAGCGACCCAAGAATTGGAAGATCAAGTGAAAACCATAAGACAAAGGATTAAAGAAGCGCAGGACCTACATAAGAGCTATCCCGATGCGTACCGAGTCGACCGTAGTTACGAGGTCGGCAACCAAGTATTCTTGTGGGTTAAACCGCATAAGAGTTCGATTAAGTTTGGAAAGGGAGCTAAAATCTCTCCTAGGTTCGTAGGACCTTCTGAGATTGTGGAGAGAAAAGGGCCCACGGCCTATTGACTAGACTTGCTTGATTCTTTGAGGCGTATGCATGATGTTTTTCATGTATCTGTTTTGAGAAATTATATTAGTGATCCTACACATGTGATTGACCTGAGTTCCTTGTAGGTATTGGACGAGGGAGCGCTCATGGCTGAGCCGTTCCGCAACTTAGATCATCGCGTTCGACAGTTATGACATCAAACGGTAGATCAGGTCAAGGTCCAGTGGGACAGTTATAGTCCACACTCGGCGACCTGGGAGGACGGATATGATATGCGCCAGGAGTTTCCATTTTTGTTTGATAGATAGACTTATGATACTGTTGTACTTTTGATACAGTGGTACTTTTATTTCGGCATTTATACTGAGAAACTTCGGGACGAAGTTTAGACCAAGAGGGGGTGTATGTAACATCCCGCTCTGGCGCACTGAG